>NDFZ01004258.1:0-54275 GCA_002192655.3 Mamestra configurata
TGCAAATCTTGTGGTACCAGTGGATGTTTGCACAATGAGATAAGGCACAATTCATTACTAAAATTAAATCTAATAATCTATTATTATGGTTAAATTGATTGTTGTATTGTAATAAGGATGAGAAATTCATGAAATCGGCGGTGAGGCTAGCTAGTGTCACTGTTAGTGTATAAATCCATAGAATTTGAGTTATAATTGCAAGACCAATTAGCATGGGTTACATTAAAGTCTCCAAGTATAAGAAATATATCATTGTGGTTACGTAAAATAAAATCACTCACTCTGTCGTAAAAGGATGCTAGCAACAATTCATGATTAGTACCGTGCGGTATATACGTAGCTATCATGTGTAAGTAGTTAGAACCGACATTGTTTTGGCCCAACGAATTCGTGATTTTTGTGTACTTCAACAAGATTTGAAAGAGTTTATATTGACTAGAGCTCTTGGCTTTGGTCCCAGATTATTAGTATCTTTTAGAAAAGCATTGCCTGATAAAACCAGTCAGCAAAAGACCCCGAAGATACTATCTAGAAAATAGTATCGTTGGGGTTCCGCAGCATGTCCAAGACTGAAACTGCAATAAATAATGATAGTGAAATTATATTACCGTTGCGGTCAGGAAGGCCGAGGCCCAGCCTTGAAAGCAGTCGACCGTTAGTGTGGATGATGTCCACAAAATCGGCGTCAGAGGAATCCAAGCGCTCGACAGTACTGGCGTTACTGAAGCAAGGCTGTGCGGGATCCAGACCTGCAACCAAAATATGAAACAATGACCAACAAGAAAGAAAGAAATACAGCAGAAATCTGTACTAGAGACAATCTAAATCTCATTTTGTAAGAAGCTGTCTTACGGAAGCGTGCTCACCAGTAATTCGTGCAACTTTTCCCAGGTGGTACGACACGTAAGAGGCGATGTGAGCTCCTAAACTGTGCCCGACGAAATGCATGTCTTTAGTTCTGACGCCAGTTGCTGCTACCAGTTGACGCATAAACCTGGAAGATATGATAAACTCATTATGGTTTACTACATGATGAGTCTATTTGATGCCTATCGTCTAATAGGATGATGGTCGATGTGACGCTACTCTCTCTCACTCTCATTTGTCCTAGCATGATCAGTTCTTTCTGTATATCATTGAATACCTTACCCAACAATATCGGATCCAACTCTTCGCGTGTTCGCGACTGCTCGCCAGTACTTCCACGTGCTCCCACCTCCGCTCCAGTCTACTGCAATGACGTTAACATCAGCCTGAAAAGAAAAACAATAGGTCACGTTACTGTGGAAATGCTGGAGAAAAATAATTTATTCATTTGACTGGCCTGTTGGTCGAGTGGTTAGTGACCCTGACTGCTAAACCACCCAGGACAAATCTATGTTTGATGAGCATGATCATTTGTTCTGTGTCTGGGTGTAATTTAGTCTATAATATGTATGTATTTAGAAATATATAAGTATGTTTATCAGTTGTCTGGTTGCCATAGCACAGGCTCGGCCTAGTTTGGGACCGGATGACCGTGTGTGAGTTGTCCCAAGATATTATAATATTATTATTATATTTCATTTGATTTTTTCATCTTGATGTATTTTACTGTATTGTATTGTGAGGTGCTAAAAGAATAAGAGCCGTACGGGTCGATCAAGGTTAAGCAACGCTTGCCAAGGTTGGTCTGTGGATGGGTGACCATCTTAACATACCGAGTTTCCTCCGTGCCTCGGAAAGCACATTAAGCCCTTGGTCCCGGCTGTCATTTCTAAATCTTTGACAGTCGTTACGGATTATAAGAAGCCAGTAAATTTGACTCCAGTCTTGCTAAGAAGTACCGTATAACCCAGTTAATGGGTTGTGGAGGTCTGGTAGGCAGCCGCTCCACGTAAAATACTGGTATTCAGCTGAATCCGGTTTGACTGGAAGCCAACCCCAATATGGTTGGGAAAAGACTAGACAGATGATGATGTATTTTATAGTAAGAAAGATATGGTGAAAATAGGAATGTATTGGACAATGGAGAAGTAACAGGAGAATAGTAATGAATTATAATCTAAGGAGAGGAAAGATGTAACTCTACGTACCCAAGCCAAAAATGCCCGAGCCATATCATTAACCCAAGACGCGTTGCTGTGGCTCATATACCCGTGGACTATCATCACTGTCTTCCTGGTCGGCTTGAAGTCAACCCATTCGAGACCGAACTGTGGTCCGGGGAACACCTGCAAACAATCAATCTTGTAGCGTGCATTCCTGTCTCCCATCCTTGGGAAGTAAATTAAAATTGCCGATTGCAAACGGCCCTGATCTTCAGAAGCAACGTAAATAAAGCCAAGCACGTGTTTTAACTTCCGAATTTCGAAGGTTCGAGATTAAAGCAAATCACAAATGAGCATTTATCCTTACCTGAACCCTGGTTGGCCGGTTTCGTGAAGAGAAATAGAAGTGAGTGTTGACAGAACTGGATGAATCTGGCTTCATGTTGAAAATACGCATAACCTGTCGGGAAATAGAACCCAGGCCGAAGCAGTTCACATTGTCTGGCACAGGGAGGCTGGTCGTGGTTTCCTGAAAAGAAGTTGACCAGTTACAACAATGGATCATTAATACTATTTTGATTAGTCAGAATTAGGAATACATCGTTAAGGTTGCAGCGCCAAATAAGAAAATTCAAATTTTCTTATGTTTTTTCACAATTTAGCCGATTAGTGCTAGGCTGTGTGTTGAACAAAATATGATTCGCGATCGTAGCACGTATTTATTTACAGAATTATAATCATTAAAATCATCAATACAACCCTCTAAGTTCATTAAATCCCATTGAATGGTTATTTCATAAAAAAGTAATTCCATGGCATTAGATGAACTGATACAACCCGTATTGATGATTTTAATTATTATTTTTCAGTAAAGCCATATTTGTTGCGGTCGCCAATCGTATTTTAATCAACATACAACCTGACACTGACCTGCAAAATGCAAAAAACGTATGAAAATTTGATTTTCGTGGGCTACCCTGGCGCTTTCACCTTATAGAGTTATGTGCTAGGTGCTTTCAGCAATATTTTTTTCTCATCAATTCCGCGATGTTTAAAGCCTCGGATCCACTTGGCAACACAACGCGACATGATGCACAACATGTTGCTCATCATGTTGAACGGCAACGAAGAACTTTTATTTAGTAACATTGTCAATGTTGCGCGTTTGCTGGCAACGCGCGTTGTTGTGCAACGTTGCTGAACATGTTGGGCGTCATGTGTTGCGCGTCAAATGTTGTCTAATGGATTCGAGGCTTTAGATACATAATTATTGTTTTCTAGTCACAGTAGTTATCTAGATGTGTTTGGACAGCTGTTACCAGCACTCAGAGGATTTATTTTCTTAAAATAAGTAAAACATCATACCACGGAGTCAACATATCCAGGATCAGTAACTTCTCTGGTATCGTTGGTGTCCATGAACTCGAGCAGATCTTCTGGGTTTATATGATTCTCCACTGTGTAACAGAAATATGGTTTAGATGGAGCCTTCAACGTCGTACTGTATAAAATGATCTAATCGTAATACAAAATTGTTTCAGTGTTGAAAAGAAAATAAAATACTTAGAATCGTTCTGAATAATTATACATTTAGAAATATAGAATATAGGACAAAATTGTTCCTATTCTGTGTTAGTGTGTTACGGGCTCCTGACGATAGGCGCGTCACATCGCGACAAAGCAACGACCAATTTGGTAGAAATTTAGTTTTGTCGTAAGCAATGGTCAACCATTGCTTGATTTGAACATTTTGAACCAGTGTGCTTAGAACAGTAATGCGTTGAAATACTAACAATGACAGTAGGGAGCCGTTAGAGTAATAGACTTGCCCTCCCTCGGACCAAGGAGAAGTTGTTCAAAATAGTATTAAATGACTTCGATACGTTAAAGTGGGCATGGTCTTTATAAAAACAAAACCTACCTAGTCAAACTACACACGACAAGGAAGCATTAGCAGCCCAATACAAATTTGGGTCATTTGCCGACGATGTTAGTACAAGAACGGGGTGGCAAGTAGCAAGTATGGACCAACGGGTAGCCGGGCCAGTGTGTAAAAACATTTTGTAGCCACATGAGGGTGGCATAATTGTTCGAAAGAGTTACCGCGGCACTGAGCGGGAATGCAAAGGGCATTTCATGGAAAACGGGTGGGTTCTAGTCAGTAAGAGTCTGACACTCCCTACCGTTCGTCCCAGAGCGGAAGAAATCATTTGATGATTTCCCATCCAAAGAATAAAAATCTATAGGACGAGGAAGTCCCTGCTACCCTGCATCATCATCGCGTGCTCTCGTGCGTCCTTGGATGGAAACGAGCACAGTTTCCAAGACAACGGCTCGACATTTTCCTGACCTCGACCAAGTAATGCCGTGAAGACGTATTGAATAAGGACAGTTTCTCGCGAAGTAGCTCGCTGCACGCCAGCCACGCACGCGATGCGCTCGTACGAGTAAGTTTTCCATGACAGTTTGCTTTACCGCGACCCTCGCTAATCGAACTATGCAATACATTTTGCCAATAGTTTTACCAGTTAATACTTGAAAAAAATTGGGTGAGACAGACGGTGACACACGTGTGATCCCACAAGGGTTCCTTTTTACGGACGTTGGGAACCCTAAAAAGGAATTAATTTAATTTAATTTTGTAAACAAGACAATGCCCGCGATTTTGTGCAAATTCAAAATGTGAACACTTTGTGTCAATGTCAATGTTTACAACTACTGTCTTTTAAGGTGTCTGTTTGTGAGTACTTAGATGTTATTTTGTATGTGTTCTCGCACAATAAACGACTGTCGCACTGCATCATGAGACCGTGGCATGCCTTGAACAATATTAGTCTTACAATAGGTAGACAACCTATTCGCTACGTCTGAACGACGTGGCTTATTACCAGACACTTTTTGTTTATTTTTTTATTAGCACTGAAAACGGTATTGTGACTCATGTTTCGCGGCAGATTTTATTAACACTGTCTGATTTACACGCCTTTTTTAACACGCTTTTATTAGCTTCACCTGTATGTATGTATGTATGTATGTAACCGACCCCTTTGAGCTCGATTTTGTCCTACTTTGAACGATCAGATTTAGTTCAAACTTTGCACACCTGTCAAGGATCGATGACAATGCAAGAATTCAATTAAAATATCCGATTATCCTAATTAGATTCGCCAGGATTAATTAATTAAAATTAAAAAAATATTCCAACAAAGCAAAACATTATCCATAAATACACACTTTTTTATTGTTCACAAAAACACACATATTCTATGTAACTAAACTTAAACAAAAAAAAAAAATAGTAAAAAAAAAAAACAAAAAAAAAATAATTGTTTAAAAAAAAACTAAAAAAACACGCTTTTATAGGAAAATCCAACTAAAAAACAGAAAATAAAATTAAAAAATAAAAATAAAAAAGGAATGAATGTACATTATTGTAAAAAAGCGTGGGTGGAGTGTCAATAGTTATAAACATTTTACTGACAGATAATGAGTAGAAGAATCATCACTTTGATAATATCTTAAAAAGCACTTTAAATGCACCCCACACTTTTTAACAATAATGTACGTTCATTCCTTTTTTACACTATTCTTAATCAAATTTATTAAATTTTATTTTCTGTTTTTTACTTGGATTTTTCTATAAAAGCGTGTTTTTTTAGTTTTTTTTTAAACTATTTTTTTTCTATGTACTTTCTTTAGATACCTACCTGAGGAGGTACGTTAGAACCTGCTTTTACACTTACCAACCCGATAGAGGTAACCTAATCTTTCTTTCATAACTGTCCAGTATAGCACCTAACTAACCTAACTAACCTTTTTTTTTTTTTTTTGATATCGGGGGGAAATCCTCATGGAAATCCTCCACCCTGGGGCGGGTGGAGGGGTCTGTCAGACTCTTACTGACTAAAACCACCCCGGTGTTCCATCTCCCACCTACGCCGGGGATCGCGGGAACGTATGCGACTTCCGCAATCCCCGGCTGAAACCTAACTAACCTAACCTAACCTAATTAGAATATTGCAATGAATACAATCTTTCGATACTTATTTAAATCCAGGCCAACTAAGGCTTGTTTAATTTATATATTATTTTAGCTGCTACTGCTGATGATTGTACTCAAATGAACAGAACCTAATAAGTAATAAGTAGGTATTGATAATGTACCCTACATAACAAAGTAGCTGTAGGTACCTATGATATGAATAATACCAAAACTAAGTAGGTATATATTAAAATAATGTTTATGTTAAAACTGCTCACCTTGCAGAAAACAAAACACAGGACAAAGCAAAATAAATGCAGTCACATCTTGCGCTATCATAATAATTCAAAATGTCACATTTACGTCATAGTAAGTACCTAAACACTACGTTCACTTAAAAATACACAAAAATATAATAAAATTGGTAACGCACTAGCACGACTTAGGAGTATTAAGATTCAATTATATGCATGTGCTTCTTAGCACATACCTAAGTTAAAAATTATGTACACGAAACGAAACACAATCATGATTCGGACGTTCCCGCCAAATTAAGGTAGATTAACATTCTTATCATGCTCAATAGACGCAGGTTAAACTAATATCAGTCGCCACACCAATACTCACGTCAAGGACGTCTAATGAGGTATTGTGGTCAACAATATTAATTATTAACTAATAATAATTTATAACTTACATTCATCGGTAGTCACCCAAGCACGTTGAAAACTTTCTTCAATATTTGACAAAAACAACACACATATCAACAAAACGTAACAAAAAGAACGTTCCATTTTTGAAAAAAATTATATATTTATTAGGGATTTGCAATTGCTGGCCCACCAGTACTGGTGTAACTGTTCGTGCAAAATTGAATTTATTTTATTTTATTTAAAAACATAATATTGCACTAACTGGGGCACGAGTACGGCGCTGCCTGGCTTTGACATTGACTACGGCAAACAAACGCTTATATACCGTGATTCGCACGAGACACCTAGCTCTCAATATCGTTGTCCTTCGGGATATCGAGGAATTCGCCCGATATAATTACTCAGCAAATATTGTCTGATTAATACAGACGTAAACCGAGACGGGAAACCCCTAGGCCGCATAAAATTATTAAATTTTCGAACGATTTGCGAAAAATTCCATCGTAGTTCTGAGTTCTGGCAGGAAGTTAGCGCGAGATAAAACAGTTTATGAATCACTATAGTGAATGACTGAAATTGGCCTCAGTTTCTTATTATAATGGGAGATAGTGGTTATTAGTCAGAATACTCGAAGTACTCTACTTTTGTTTAAGTACTTATTTATATTGGGGTTGTTGAAACTCTTAGCTCTCACATATCTACTAAAATACGTAGGTCCATACGAAATCTAGACTATCTCTATGTTTCATAGGCTACTTTCAGCCTGAAATGTACAAGGTACTTACCTACCTACATCTGAAAAAGGCTTGACACTACTAAAGGCTACTTGACAAAAGATAACAGAATAAAAAAAAGCAAAAAAATATGTTTCAGTCCCTCACAATAAGCCCTTTTGCACTTTATCGGGCCTGCGGACGGCGAGCGTTGGGTGGCTCGCTGTCCGATCACCACCTCGCCCGGGTCGATGGCGCGTTGTGTTCCACGCGAGCTTCTAATGTCAGCATAGGAGACGGGGTCCGTAAGAGCCTGCCAGGGTTTCGGAATTTGTTGGTTTGGTAGTTTTTTGGAAGGAACACGGATGGTTTTAGTCAGTAAGAGTCTGACACGCCCTTCCGCTCCACCCATAGCGGAAGAAGTCATTTGATGATATCCCATCCTTAAATTAAATTATTTATTAAATTTTAGAAAAAACAGCACTTTATACATCCATTAGAAATGTCACACGGCACATTTTGAAAAACTTTGTTTTTCTAATATCTATCTAGGTACCCTGAAAGTGACCCCATACTAAAAAAATATAAATTTACGTTCTGCATCAGTGTTTGGATTTCAGAAGTTGATAATTATTTGTGTAGGTACCTAGATACCAAATTACAACTGAAATTGTCCGGTAGAATCGGAACAATTTGGCTGGTAGACATACACACGATTGATCCTGTAAGGGTTCAGTTGGAACTCTCATTTGAATTGATGTCAATAGTATTGTTCTACACTATTTCACAAGAGTGTAGAATCGTTCGTCCCATAGAGGAAAGTAATATATCGGGTAGTTCGTCCGGTCGGCTGTTTTGTTCCCACTATCAGACTTAATCAAACATTCACGAAGTAGGTACTTCGATCGAGCCATGATCAAGTCAAAGCATTTATTTCAAATAAACCATTATCAGGTACTTTTGAATTGTCAAAGTCAGTTCGTCAAAAAAAAGCGTAGATATCTATGGAGAAGAACGTGCAAGAAACTCCACGGACACTGTTTTAAATCATTTTATGTTTACAATAATCCTGGTTACAGTAACCTTGTTGCTTCTATATATGAGAACAATGTAAAAAAAGAAAAAGCAATTTAAAATATCAAATATTAAAATGAGGCAGTGGCAACTAAGGGATGACCAGTCTCCACTGACGGCGCCCGTTCACGAACATGACGCGTGCATCAGCACCATTTAGCTCAACAATTTAGAAGGGAACTGAATGATCCGATACATGCGCTACCATCAGCGAGACATTGGAGTGAGTATGACACACCCTCAACTGCCCCTGCTATTTCATGTCAAACAAACAAACATTTACAGAACTTGAAATAAAAATTGCTTCTACATTATATAAAACTATACTTAACGTAGTTTTCGACTTAAGTAAATCAGCTATACCTACTTATCATGAACGAAATAACAACAAGCTAAGTTGAAGCAAGTGTGCTTCCCCGTAAAAGTTGATTCAGGGGCTTTCCAAATCCCATAGAACGAATTTTAAATCGTGACTCGAATCCCTATAATTTAGTTCCAACAGGATAAGCAATTTCTCACTCTGCCAGTTTCTTGAGGAAACATTCCACTCGCAGTGTCTAACTGCAGTGGAATGTTTCCTCAAAAACTGACATTTATTATTTATTTATTTATTATATACTTTATTGTACACCTCATAATAAGAACAGGACAATCAAACATAAAATAAGTGTACACTGGGCGGTCTTATCGCACAAGGCAATCTCTTCTAGACAACCTTTGGATGGATTTGACATTCTGTTTTGGCGACATTGATGGTATCCGCGATAGCTAGATTTATTCCGAAAAATCTTGGAAATTCTTGCTATGAGTGCAGAAGACTTTTTCCCGCAAGAATAAGCAGTAGGTAGATAGAAGCAGAAACTAACAAACGCCTTCTAGTGTTACTCATCCTGAGTATTCCTGAGTTACATTTGCCAAAAAAAAATCTGCGATTACCAATCTTTTTATACCAAACTTGATCTATGACGGTTGAAATAAAGACTATCTATCAAGCTTATTCATAAAAAAATAACCACAAATATTAGCAACACGTTTTGGTTAAACGTTATCCGGTTTGACTAGAAGCCGACCCCAATATAATTGGGAAAAGGCTAGGCAGATGATGATTAGCAAAACGTTTATTCAAATCTAAACTATAATAATAAGTATTATAAAGAGGAAAGATTTATTTGTTTGTTTGTGTGTTACAATTTGGCTCAAAACCTACTAAACCGATTTTGAAAATTCTTTCGCCATTACAAAGCTACATTATACCTAAATTTAAAACATGGGCTATATTATTTCGTAAAAATAGAAATCCTTACGAAAATTGCAATAATGTAACCCAAAGTAGCAAAATTTTGCCCAATAAATTCATTACTTGGCGTGCGCTGATAAAACTATTGATGATACCTACATAAAAATGATGTACCTACTACATAATTAAGGTACTCATATAAAAAACCTATAAAAAAGACTGTGAGGCTATATGTGTAACTATTATGGTTAAGTCACAATGACCGCCTTTTGTTAAAATTATAAAAGCCCAGTTGGAAAGAAAAGTGATGATTTTGATATCAAAATATTTAATGAATCCTTATCCATTTAAATGGTTGGTTATGTACCTACATGTATTTTTTTTTTTTTTTTGCTGAAAAATGTTGCGGTTTGAGCGAACTAGGGAGAATCTAAATGCTTGGTCTGATGAAGTTGGAACACGGCGTTAAAGATTTGGATAAGAAAATAAGAATAACAAATGTTTAGATTTTTCGGAAATAAACCCCTCAAGGAGCGAAAAGAGGTGATGAAGTTTTTAGGGGAGGACATTATTGCTTACTTCAATTTACGTGGAAAACGGAATGAACAAACTAAAAGTGGGATATTTGAAACAGATCTAACTATGTAACATTTTTTGCATAATCTACCCCTGACGGAGTGAACAGGCTAAATAGTAGGCTGATCCTGAGACCGTTGAATGGATATCGTAGTGCTTAATTTTCCAAAAAAGGGTTAGAGAGAGTGTTGAAGTTTGTGGAGTAGGTACCTATTAAAACCGCGCAGACGAAGTCGCGGGCGAAGTGCTAGTCTATAGACAATTTCAATTTAGAATCGGCTAATCAGTATCAGAAATCGTATGCTTATTTCTTCATGACCATCCTGTGAACGTTTACCAGTGGAAGTTTACAAGCGATAATATGAGTAGCTAAGTATATTTAGCTACCAGCTATTGAATTAGATTAGCTAAATCTAGCCCTTTGAAATAAGTGGAAGTGAGCCCACAGCCACACCGGATATGGCCAGATAAACTAATTATAGTAACTTATCATCACAGTTATCACAATTAGTTTGCAAACACAAATATGTACCTACCTACTTAATTTATTAATGTGTAAACAATAGTGCGTCACTATTGTTTTACAAAAACTTGTTCTCCTACTTAGAAATTATTCTTTCTTTTTCCAACCACTTACAGCCATTAAGTAGGTACCTACCTATGTCAACAATTTAAATTTTACATAATGAATAGAATATAATACAATAGAATATCAACAAAAACAAAATCAATAACAATGGGTAGGTGTATTCCAATTAAAAGAAACAGTGTTGTAGGTAATTGTTTTACATTGCTTTATTTTAATTACCGTAATCCCTGTAAAAAATGATTTGGGTACAAACAAGGTGGATCAAAGTATCATAGTACCGTTTACTATACCTACCTACCTACTTACTTATTTTTCAACCCATAATAAGTAAATATTATTAAAACAATTTCTCAGATTTAAATGCGAAATATTATCACCTATCTAATTAATAAACAGCAGAAAAGTAATATTTTGATGATTTCTTTACTTTTTACATTCTCCGTCCTCTATCTCGGAAACGGTTGCGCGCTAGAACAAATTTTACGTACTAAAATTTTGATCACAGGTGTCAACATCATTGGAACTGTAGAAACTTCAGTAACTTACGACGCAGACACGAGATTATACGAGACCAATGGCAAAACGCCAATGTGAAGGTCTTTACGAGTTTCCAGCTTATTATCTTTCAATCCGAGGTTGACCCATTTGGTATGCTTATTTGACTGGACTAGTAGCGCTGCCGGATTGGTAACACATAAATTTAGTGTCTGATAAAATGAATTTGAACAATGACCTATATCTATATTTTTTCTAAATAAAGATTAATCAATACATTTCGATCCAGTTTGTATTTACTGGATTGCAGCTATGACTTGTCTTCAGAGGCTTGGCTTGTTACAAATATAACGGGATTTTCAAATGCATTATCTTTGCCGCGCCTTACGGTATTTTTATCTATCTCATTCTTTCACAATAAAAGAAAATGAGAGAGACACACTGAAGAAGTTGGAAGAAGTGTTGCAAGGGTAAAATTACAAAACAACCTATTTTCGATCAGAAAAATGTTTTTAGATCCCCTTTTTAATTTATTGATATTGAAACCATAAAAGACAATCTTTTATTTTTATTAATTTATTGATTAATTTTAATTCCTCCAATATTTAACTTAGAGAAATAAAAAAAGGTTTTTTTTTAGTAGAAATCGAAAAAATACTAGTAGCAACTTGGGTAGAAAATGCTACACTGTGATTGGTCGAACATCTCAAACCGTTCAAACAGCCTTCAAAGTTGCTTCAAAGTTCAAACGTATGGCCGTTTGAAATCTCCTTTGTGAATTTGTCAACAATCATCAATAGTTTATTGTTAATCATAACTTTATTTGACTTGTAATTTTATATTTTAAGCTAGTTTAAAATGACGTCGGTCAGAGAAGACAAAAAGGATGAAATTCCGGAAATTATACATGATCCCCAAACGACCTGCACCTATCAGAGGTTACGATTTTTTGGAAAGGTAAGTTTTCTTGTATTTCTTTCAATAATTACATTGGCATTTGTTTTTTAAAGTGTACATTCGATGTAAATCAGTTTAAACGTATCAATATGTACTATTTAAATACTCATATAGTTATCTAACTTGCACCGGAGTTCGCACCTGTTATGTTAGAATATAAATGTAGGTAACCGTTAAACATTAAAATGCAATAAATATTGATAACTGATTAGTCTTACGGTCAACTGCGTGCGTAATCGGTGGTCGTAATTATGTTCTTAATTGCTGTTTGTGAGTAAAATTGTAATATAATTGTCAGTTACATTTCAAATGCGACACAAGTTAGGCAACAGGTGCACCCTGTTAAATATACTATAAATATGAATGTACAATATTACACATTTTAGGGCTTGCTTCACAAGCTTAACATAACCTGGGTGTGCTTTCCGTAAGTTATTTTGGGCTAAAAACTAGGAAAAGATAAGCTAAAATATTATTTGCTTGTTGAGAACTAATATCAAACCAATATCTCGTTATGCCGACTAACAACAACGGTTACCTGGATATATACAATAATAATTGTAACCTTGTTTGTGCTTTTTAAAAATGAAGTGTTTGTGCCTTTGAACAAGATATAAACCATGTGTCCTACCAAGTTTTAAATTGTTGATTCATTATTATCATTAATGTAGTTCAAAATCTAATCTAATAAGCCAGTAGATACATCTATATTTAATCAAATGATAACTAAATATGAATCTACATACAGTCACTCACCCATCATAAGTCACCCGTAATCAAATTCATGCATTTTTAGGGTGGCTTTGCAAAATGCTACGAGATCCAAGATATCCAGACCAACCAGATATGGGCGGGGAAGATAGTTTCCAAGAAACTGATGGTAAAGTCAAGTCAGAAGGAGAAGATGGCTCAGGAGATCTCCATCCACCGCTCTCTGCAGCACAAGCATGTGGTTGGCTTCCATAGCTTCTTTGAAGACTCGCTGAACATCTACATCATACTTGAGCTGTGTAAGAGACGGGTAAGTCATTGAACTAGTTAGTATGTCAACCCTTTATTTATTAATTTAACCTTTTGAATGCCACTGTCACGTATAAATGACAAGCAAGAGCGTGCCCTGTATGCCAAACGACTGTGGTAGGAACCAGATAAACTTGCAATAAAGTACATTGACCTTTCCCTAATATCCCTTAGTAGATACCTGAACAATAAATTATGAAACAATTTTCATCACTAGAGAATGTAAAGGATCACAACTGAAGCTGATCCAAGAGTAAGACAGCTTTACGTCTTTATTTCTGTTTTTGATATAAAGAAAGTCTATCAATGCATGTGGCTCAATGACCGTGTTATTGCAGTTATCTGGTGTCTACCATTGCCATTTATTTCCCATCTAACATCTAGGGATTGGCTTCCAATCATACCAACACATTCTTCAATAATACTTAATCATGTCAATTTGTCCTCTAGTCAATGATGGAGTTGCACAAGAGAAGAAAAGCAATAACTGAGCCGGAAACACGGTTCTACATGCACCAGATACTCCTTGGAGTGCAATACCTGCACAGCAAGCGCATCATCCACCGAGACCTGAAGCTCGGCAACCTATTCCTTGATGATGATCTCCATGTCAAGATTGGAGACTTTGGGCTTGCTGCCAGGATTGAGTATGAAGGTTTGTATTTGTTGACTTCATTTGCATAATATTGATATTCTAGACAAGTTTCACTTGATTCATTGACCTCTACTTAAATGAAGTATGTTCTGTTTAGATTTTAGAATATTAATCTATGACCACACTTGTTATGTCATCTCATCTTAGGAACAAACATGACTGTAAACTTATATGTTAAGCATTTAATATGAAGAAAAAACAAGCTAAGTTTTACAAGAAATCTCTGTCTCACATAGCTGCTAACTTTATTTGATATCAAATAAAATTTAAGAAAGAGGTAAAAGGATTGTTTGTGGAATGTATAAATTAACCTTTATGATTACTCAAATTATTTCACTGGTAGAGAGCACTGCCAGTGAGCGTCATCGTATGCCACTTCTTAGGAACTGATCATGGGTGCAAAGCGGAAGATAAAAGCTAGTCATTAACAACAGCAGAAAGAATTATTTTCATATTTTGTTTATTCATGAAATATTCTTACTACACTCAAATACTCATTAACATTACAGGAGAGAGAAAACAGACATTATGTGGCACACCCAACTACATAGCACCTGAGATACTGACAAAGAAGGGACATTCCTTCGAAGTAGACATCTGGAGCCTGGGTTGCATCATGTACACGCTGCTCGTCGGCAAGCCGCCGTTTGAGACGTCCACGCTCAAGGACACCTACAAGAGGATCAAGCAGTGCGAGTATAGGTACATTGTCAAATCAGTTTTTAAAATTCCAACTAAACTTTTAACTTAGCATCCTGTAAGGAGGTCAATGTTCCGTAAAGGATGTGTTGGGATATATTATTGTATAAACTTCATGACCTTGTAAACTGGACATAATCTACTCAATTACTACCTTCCCTTTGATCATGATTGTAAATCCAATAACCAGGATATGCACATAAAGCAACTGCAAAAATCATTACACAGCTACAGTACAACTGTGTTCAAAAACCCTTATAAAGCTAGTCTTATTTGGCGCCAATTCAAACAGGTTGCCACAAATAATATTGAACCCTGTGTTTGCGGTGGCAGGGTTCAACGTCTTAGCTGTCGTTAAAGCAGTTCCATTATAATATTGTGGCTTGGCAAATAATTTATAAATGTGAACAAAGATGGAAAACTTAAATTAAATAATAATTAATCTCAAACGAATCTATACTAATGTTTTGGAAGTGGAAGATCAATAACTTAGAGGCTATCTTGTTGCGTCCAAACCCAATATCTCAAAAGCCGCTCCAAAAGACTTGCAAACAAATTAGTTTATCCGCCCATTTAGCTATCTACAGACCCGCCATACAAAATGCTTGTAAAATAATGAAGAAATACTTTGTATTGTCAACTAGCGAGGGAGTGCACCTAGCGATGAGCGTGTGTTGCACGGGCCCTTGGCATTCATTGGGTAGTCGGTACGCGCGCGCGTTAGTCGACGATAATACCGTCAACCAGCGATACAGGTGGTTACTGCACTTATGGTGATGGTGACGCGTCCCGTATGTAACGTGTAACAACCATGGACTCATATTATTGCTAATTGGCGAGAAAGGCAATTGTAATTGTTGCTTTGAGCATCTAAAACTGTGTGACTTCACTCATCATGTTGTGTTAATAAGCTTTTGTGCATTTTGTGTCTTAATTTTAATATTCATCAGTTTAAAGTCTCAGTAAACGACTAATACACAGATCTGAATTTGCACTCTCAAAAATTCACCTGTTTACTCCCAAAACAACACAAATGCCAATGAAATTCATGCCACAGGATCCCTTCATCGCTGCGCAAGCCAGCCGCGTCCATGATAGTGCTGCAGCTGCAGTCGAACCCCGCTCGGCGGCCGTCCGTGGACAAGCTGCTGCAGCACGAGTTCTTCTCAGCCGGCATCATGCCCGCTGCACTACCCGTGTCATGCCTCACCACCGCGCCCAGGACCGACCAGCTCGAGGGCGTCTCGCTGCATCGCAGACCGCTCAACGAAGTTAATACTAATGGTAAGTGCACTAATACTGACGAACATATTCGCATTAGCGTGACCATGGGAGTCGGCCAGAATGCTGGTATAAAGTTGTCGTCATCAATAGTATCATTCTGTAACTTGCAGTTAAACTACCTACCTACTGTTAATCCAACAAAGGTTGTCTGGAAGATATTGCTATTAGAGACGAGATCAATAAGACGCCTCTATATCTTCCATCATCATTCATTAGTTCATCCCCTTTTAATGCCACTGAAGAGAACACATACAAAAATTAAAAGTTATAGATCACGTGGCGATGGCCGTGGACTCGCCGGTGAAGCGCGACCTGGTCGCCGCCGAGCCGCGCGCCGTGGAGCCCACCTCGCACCGACAGAACCTCCTCGCGCTGCGCGATCAGTTGAACACGCTGCTTGTGAGCAAGGTAAGAACGTGAAGCCGACCTGGATCCAACTGGGAATGGTGTACTGAACCTAACATAGCATAAAATCGTGCTTGTGATCTTCAAATGGCCAGGTAGTACATAGTGGTTGTACTATACAGCACTGCTTGCTACATTTAGCCAGTTAGGTTTCGACTTAATACCAAGCGATCTTTGCGTTCATTTTTACTGCAAACACGATCGCGCGTCGCGCCGGCAGTGCGTGTTACGGTTTTAACGAACAAATTAACGCGATGATCGCGAATTCACACGGTGATGACGATGCCGTACAATAGAAGTCTATTACAAAACCTTGGCCACAATCAATTCTCTTGTTTCTAATTGAGAACAATCATCTCACTTCTTATACTCATAGATTGTTGTTTGACCCAAAAACCCAAAACAATAGCAATGGAATCATTCTAAAGTTACTGCTATTATGCGGGCAGTCATCAATACACTACATTTTGTATTTTGCGGCCAAAAGAAAATTATTAAGCTAATTTTCTCTCCCCAGCTGAAATGCCGTCCAGAATGTCTGACCGACGAGCTGAGCGACCCTGCGGCCCAGCCCCTGGTGTGGGTGGGCAAGTGGGTGGACTACAGCGACAAATACGGCTTCGGGTACCAACTGTGCGACGAGAGCGTAGGCGTTATGTTCAACGATACCACCAAGCTTATCATGCTGGCTAATGGACTGTGAGTATCATATTATTATCTATTGAGTTTAGAAACAGGTATAAAAAGCAATCAACTGATTACTTTAATTGTAGACTTATATGAGCTGCTGCAAAGTGTATACTTTGCTTATGCTAAGTTATGAAGACTGTAATACAGGTGTTTTCAATAGAGAACCAATCTAATAGGTAGTTTGGTTTATAAGTGTGATTCAATTAATGGCGGCTCGGAACACGAAGTGTGTCACTACGCAACAACAAATTCGTGTAGCAGTGGGGAAAATCGCACTTCACAGCCATCTTTAAGTTTGAATCGTAAACATACTACATGTAATTTCAATTGATATTATTTTCCTGTACACAATATGTTGGTTGACACCTAAACTAATGCCAATTCTTCATGCATGATTTTGCATTAGTATACTTNTCGGAACACGAAGTGAGTCACTACGCAACAACAAATTCGTGTAGCAGTGGGGAAAATCGCACTTCACAGCCATCTTTATGTTTGAATCGTAAACATACTACATGTAATTTCAATTGATATTATTTTCCTGTACACAATATGTTGGTTGACACCTAAACTAATGCCAATTCTTCATGCATGATTTTGCATTAGTATACTTTTAAACATGCTATTACTAATGAACCTCTGTATCATACAGGAATGTGCACTACATCAACCGGCAGGGCCAGGAGCAGTACATGACGATGCGCGAGTACCCGCAAGAGCTCGACAAGAAGATGAAGCTCCTAACTTACTTCAGGAGATATATGACTGAGCACCTTATGAAAGCTGGTAAACTATCATTATGCTACTTTAAATGTCGGTATTTGAGCTAGCTTACTAAACCTTGATCTTTCTTCCTCTCGGATCAACACATTGTGATTTCAAGGTGTTACAAAACCAATGGAACAATCGCAATTTGGTTGATTGGTTTGGTACCCTCAGCTAGATTACTTTGGGCCAATTGGTGACTACATCGATCGCAGCTTCAATGAAATTCTATAAGCCCTCAAATGTGCAGGAACTTTAGTAAGGTTTTGTTTGTTAATCCCAGGTGCCTCAGTACCAGTGAGAGAGAGTGACGGACTATCTCGACTGCCTCATCTGCACCAGTGGTTCAGAACCACGCTGGCAGTCATTATGTACCTAACCAATGGAACACTACAGGTAATTACACAAATTGAACTCAGCATATCAAACTCCTTACAAAATTATTGTTTCGTTTTAACTTTTTCGGCAATATTCTAATTTTAATTTTTCCCCAACAGATAAACTTCCAAGACCACACAAAGATTATATTGTGTCCGCTCATGCAGGCGGTCACATACATTGACGTGGAGAAGAACTTCCGAACGTTCCGCTTCAGCACAATCGAAGAGCATGGCTGTGATAAGAAGCTTTACACAAACCTCACATACGCGCTAGAGAAACTCAACAGTGTACTAGCCAACAAGCTATGCTAGTCGTCACTCGACTACCCAGCTGGTACATTATAATTAATTAAATGAATTTAATATTGCCTACATTTAATTAGACAGTCTCGCGGACTCTTGCGAGGGATGTATGTTCTACGTATAGGGTAACACTAGAGGTGATTGTACGCCCATTGTTTCAATTATTAGTTTATTAGCAACATACATGGTTTTGTTAAAGTTTATTTCGTCTCAAAAATCAATTTCAGTACTTTTTTTTTCTAAAGAAATACTTTTTTTTTGTCCACCGATTTTATCTCTAATTATTTATTTAGTAGTCTTCTTTCATATCATAAGCTGTAAGCAAAGTTGGTGGTCGCGCGCTACGCGCTGCTCATTAGACGATGCGCATTTGACGATTATAGGGTTCTGCGGCCGCTGGCTAACGTGGCTGCGTAGTGCGCGAGATCCCACATGCTTATTTATTTAACTTCCAATACTAGAGCACTGCTGCTCAAAGGACAATATTTTCTGTCCTCTATCTGCCATTTTACATTTTGTATGTAATATCTAAGTAGATATAATAATAGTGAATATGTATTTAACTTCACTATTCCCGTCTGTCTTGTTATCTTAGTAGAAGCGCCGCATACAAAGCGCGATGCGGTGCGACTCGGGTTGTGTTCTTTTCTTTTGATTTTTCATGACCATACTCCCAATTTTGTAGGAAACTCGCGCCGCACTGCAACGCACTTGATGTGAAGCTCCATAGGGATCTAATTCATAACATTATTGAGTCTTATGTTGGACACCTCGTCGCGTTCGTGATTGCGTTAGATAAGTTAAATTTTAGTAGAACCTCTCTTAACGTATGTGGTTGATTGAGAGCACCATGACTGAGGGCTGCGGTGCGAGCGGGTTGCGTTTGGAGTTTTTTTTATTTAGTTTTATAACTATATTTTTATAACTTGTTTCTGTGCTTCAGTAACATCGGATAAAAAAACGTGTTATGATCAAATCAACGCGTGGAACATGCGTCCGGTTGCGTTCTAATGTGCGTTCATTGAATTTAGTTGTAATCGTGGCGATCACAAGACGCGCGGTACCTACAAGTATAAAGTACCACTGAGCGTCCCCGTGCTCGCCACCGAGGACGCATGTTGAACGCGTATGTATGGTCGTATCTAAAACTGTTTGCATAGTTACATGCACCACCAAAAGACGATTGCACTACACAGTTTATTTCCAAATTACGCCAAAACTAAAAATCGGAGACGTGAAGCGTCAGTATTATTACAAATTCGATGGTGTTGAAGCACTTGTAATTTGTAACACAAGTTCTCAGGGGGTCTGTTACCTCACTCATTGTATAATATAATTGCAAAATATTTGACAATAAAGTTATTAGGAAAATAAAACTTGTCTTTATTTATTTTATAGTTTAATTCATTCCAGCTTTCATTTTACAAGCTTTTATTTAGTTTCACCTGTTTATTTAATGATGTTAATTTAATATCAAATAATCATAATTTGTATCAAGGCAATAATATTTACTGCCGATTTGTATCTCACCAAAGTTTGGAATGTGTTGCTGTTGTAACCTTAGGAACTTGGTGTCATGAATTCTCAGAAATGAGAATTAACAATAGCAAGAGATACACCACACCAAAAACAAATAAATCACTTGGCAGAAATGTCCTTGTGCCTCTCACAGCTATTTATCTCTCTATATATTATGAGGGTTTGTTTACCAAAATAATAAGTTAGTTTTATTTTGCTGATCAAATCTCAAAAGATGATCTTTTGAGATTTGATCAGGAAAATACAACAAACTTGACGCAAGATTAGTACAGTCATGTAGACAAAATCTACAAAGTTTGTCCCTATGTTTATGTACAAAAGTGTTCAAACAAACCCTGAATATACAACCTAATAAAATTACAAAACATTTATTATACAATAAATAATAAGTTATAATTATAATTCAGAGTGTATTGCGTGCTGGTGGGGTAGTAGTTCACCCGGGTGGATAAAGAGTCCCTCTTTGGCTTGCCAGTCGGTGTACGCGCCATACTGAGAGTTGACGCCGACGATCTCACCCTGCCCGCTGATTGGTCGCCCGAATGTACGCCCAGAGCCTGCAAGGAACCTGAAAGATGGTTTTAGATACATAATTTGTTTAAATGCTGAAAACTTTGATTCAATAAATAAAGAGGCAACTAATGATTTAGTTGCCTCTCCATAATTATTGTAATTTATCAGTCAACAATAATCTAGTAGCAACTAAGGGTCTCTAACATCTAGTGTTCTTTTGTTATTTTCATGCTCCACAAAATCTAAGGTGTAATCAATGACTTGATATGATTCCAGAAGTTATAAAAATACTTACGCCCCAGTATCTACATGTCTAAACTTGACTGGAGTGTCCCTCCTCCAGAAATCATTATTGCAGACAACAGTCCAGTGATCACCGCTGTCTCCTTCACCTCCCTCATCGCCATAACAAGACACCTCTTGGTTGCCTGACAGTGGGGACGAGAAGTAGTGGGAGTGCAGGTTCTTCTTAGTTGAGACATGCTGCAGACGGATGTTGCTGTTGCATTTAATGGGAACCCTGTAATTTTAATAATGACCATTTAAGTACATTTACCTCCTTTATTTTTCTTTTTGTTGAAGTGGAGGATTACAAAGATTTAGGCAGTTATATTGATATGACACCAACGCTAGTAAATCCAAGTGACCTTACCCGCGTTTGCATGACTCTGCCATGGGCGCCCGCACCAACCAGTGGCTGTTGTAGTCGTCAGACACGTCCACTGCCGTCACTGATTGCTGACCGGAGCCCGAACCATACTTCACGTCGTGCGAGTGAAGTCGCAATCTCAAGTCTGTGTTTACCATTTTCAAGATAGAGCCGCATGTCACAAATTCTGCTTTTGATCCTGAAAAACACATTAAAGCTAAGTTAGAACTCCTAATTATGCATCCTTTAATTCAAAACACCTTTGTATTTAATCTAAATCTCGTATCCTCCCATAACAAAAGGCCACGTAATTTTTTACAACCGACCGCTGCACGTTAGAAATGGGTAACAAAATGATTTGTGATAAATCTTACCTTGTGAGTTTTGTACTGACAAAAGGGTGAACAATAAAATAGATAAAACACTGTGGAATACGTGGGAATTAGTTGAAAAAGCCATCATTTCGCATAAAAAGCTCTCTCATCCACACACCGTAGTTGACTTTAGCAGATTTAGCACACAGAAGTCACAGAACACATATCTGTCGGTCAGTGATAATGATATATTGTCAAATTGACAAGCGACCAGGCAATGTTGCCAGATCAGAGCATATTTAATTGTGACCTAATGCGTTCTCTGTAGTGTTAGTTCCAGACGAGAGATAAGTTGGTCCATCTTATTTTAGCCAGTGACCTCTCTTAATTAATGNGACAAGCGACCAGGCAATGTTGCCAGATCAGAGCATATTTAATTGTGACCTAATGCGTTCTCTGTAAGAGTTAGTTCCAGACGAGAGATAAGTTGGTCCATCTTATTTTAGCCAGTGACCTCTCTTAATTAATGTTTTTATTTTGTAAGTATTTATATGTACGTATAAATACTTACAAAATAAAAACATTAACAAATACCATTTTAAAAAACATTTACAAATACCTTATGTATATATTTCCATACAAACTTTTATCCCCTCCCTATTCCCTATTGTTAACCTTGAGGGTAAAACTTTTNTACAAATACCTTATGTACATATTTCCATACAAACTTTTATCCCCTCCCTATTCCCTATTGTTAACCTTGAGGGTAAAACTTTTACAAACTTTGAATGTCATATTTATTTATATCGAATCAATAGTCATAAAAATAAGTTTCAAGCTTCTAGCTCTAAAAAAGGCGATACTTCCACACAACTTTTCATCCCCCCCTTTCAACCCTTTTTCGTGTGGCCAAGTGGCCTATGTTCTTTCTCGGGCTCTAGACTATCTGTATACCAAATTTCATTAAAATCGGTTCAGTAGTTTTGGCGTCGCGCCAAGCGCGACAGACAGACAGAGTTACTTTCGCATTTAAAATAGTAAGGAAGTAAGGATTTACCAGCGAGTTTACGAATAACCACACTAACTATAGGCTGGCGCTCCTGTATAGTTATTTTATTTTTTGCGTGACCGGCTCTACACAATGTGCGGAAACTGAAAGTCTTTGAGAATCGGACTGTCATCTGTCAGGTTTTCAATCAATTCAATTGTCAAAAACTGCAAAATATACTGAAAATTTAAATTGTGTGGTGTGCAACATTTTGCAATATTGCTATCTTTGTAGCATATTGTGAAGATAAAATTGGCCTAAATTAAAGTGTTGTAGTTCATTGTTTGTATTTGTGATTTCATTGCTACCTAAAAATGAATAGCAGCGGTTATACTCCCAATACAGGTGTTACAGGTAAGTAACATAAACAAAACGTTAAGTATTGGCTAATAATTTAATAAAAAATATCTATAAAACTTACCAACTGTTTGAATTTTCATTTTCCAGCGCCGATCGACCCTGGATGGAACGACCCTCCAAAAATGTCTTACAATCCTCAGACTACACCGAATAAACCGCGAAATATTTTGAATAAAAGAGTGGCGTTTCCCTTATCAAGCGCCACGTCTAGTCCTGTTGTTTTGCCCCCTGGGAACATGCCCCCAATGCCCGCGGCGTTCCCTCCTGCACCACCAGTTCTACAGATACCAAGCATACAACCACAAGAGATAGATCTGGACAGTGAGAATACTCTGAAGGAAGTGAAGGGAATACTTCTTGAGCTCTTAGACAACAGCACAGGGCTTAGTGCCAAAGCAAATGATATCAGAAGAAGAATAGGGGTGATGGAGGAAATGTGGTCTTCTGGTAAATTAGATAGTAAAATATTTGTGCAAATGAAGAACTTGGCTTATGGTAAGTACAAATTCCTTTTTGTTTCATTAATAAATATTTGGAACTTCTTTATCTTACATTGAATAATCAAAATTATGGCCTGGGGAGTATAACATTGTTTTTGTGAGATTACTCACAGAATAGGTGAGTCATACTGTTATTGATACAGCTTAAACTAAGACCTACATTCATGCACACTGAACATGTAGAGCACTGAGTGCTAAACATTTATGTAATGTTCTAGTACTTTCCCTTTCAATATTAGTTATGTAAACATTGCTAACCAGCTCACTGTGAACAATGCCTCATCAATATTAACATAGAATACAAATTACTGGATAACATCTGGTAAGGTTCCTCATTTATTTAAGCCATGTTCATGTCACCGGAAAATAGCAAACTCCGTAAGATTATAAAATAACTTGAGAGATTGTAAACTCTCGATAAATTGTCAATTGAACATTTGAAATACTCTTTAACGCATCAAAATTTGATAGCCTCTCAAATATAATCTCTCAGTCATTCCGAGAAATTGTGGACGGACATAAACTGGCGACCAGTCAGCAGCTGCTGTCTGGTCTACAATTTATCTGTTTTCTCAGATCAGAATCCTTTATTTGTATAACTTAGGTAATAATAACATGTAAGATCTTAAAAAAAAAGTAGTGCGCTATGTTTTGCCAATTTACTTACAAATTATTATAAAAAAAGATAATTTGAGTGGGTAACTAATAAAACGAAAATATAAATTTATTACAATCCTAACATATTTGAGTACCTGATTATATTAACAAATGCATGCAAGTTCAATTTCATTATTTATAGTCAATTTCATTTCATGTCAAATTTTAAGTCATGCTTAACATTAAAAGATTAAGATAAATTATGTAAAATTAAAATTTATGTCGGCATTTTAATTTATAGAGATTCGTCATTAAGAAAGTCGTCTAAAGTATAATAACATTTTTCAAGCAGTAAATTGTTTTGAAATGATGGTTAAATTGGAAACTTGGCCCCCTCATTGGTCTTTGTTTTCTCTGAAAAGACCAATGAGAGCTTTGTTTCCACGTTTACTATCACACGAAAACAGATAAATTTTATACTTGTGCTCTGGTTGGTCGCCCTTTTATTATAATCCACAATTTCTCGGAATGACTTCGCGAGATTATAGAGTATCAAATTTTGATGCGTAAAAAAGTATTCCAAATGTTCAGTTGATCGAGAGTTTACAGTCTTTCAAGATATTTTATAATCTTACGGAGTTTGCTATTTTCCGCTGACATTCATAAAACATTGAAAAATGAAACCACATCAGCCTTTTAAACGCCACGGCCGACAAATGAAAAAGTGCCCAACACGCCACCGTCGGCTAGAGCCGTGGTTTGGCGTCGGGGACACACCAAAAAGTTCAAAAGGTTAATTTGATGGAAAAACACTAACTTAAAAAATAAAATTAGTTAGGTACTTATAAGTTACGGAACTAAAAATGAGTATCATTTGTAAGTCGTTATGACAATGGCATCTAATTGCTTAACCTATTGAACGCCATTGTCACGTATACATGACAAGCAAGCGCGTGCTCTTTACGCCAAACGTCACAAATATGTGACAAAAAGTAGGGCGAATTTGTGGCTTGGCGTTGGGGGCACGCCGATGTGTTTATGCTCTGGCGTTCAAAAGGTTAATGTATAAATTTTTGTTTTCTGCTTGTTCTAGAACTCAAAGATGACAATCCAAGGACAGCGGATGACATCCACAAAGAACTAATGGTGAACCATGTAAGTGCTGTTGGCACTTGGATGCCGGGCATCAAGCAGCTCATACACAACTGTATAGCTCGCTCAGACCTGCTCTCTATTGACAAGGAGGAAATAGAATAGAACCCAATAGATAATAAGTACTAAGATCCAGCAGATGTTTTCCCATTCCCTTTTTAAGTAATTGAATTACCCCAAGTTGCTTCCATTCTGGCTTGAAGCCTGCTGCATAACTTATAAAAAGTTCAGTTTAGTAAATAGTTAAACATCCTTCCAAAAAGCAGCACAATTATGTATGCTTTTTTAAAACTTTTAAACTAAGATAGTGTAAGTAAACTTAGTTTCTCCCTAATAGCCAAAAATCGAAAAACACATTTATTTATTAATAACAGATATTTAAAATGAGTAAATATTATGTAATATTAACCCTGCAATAAAAAATATATACTTATATTTATAAGGAAAAGTATTGTGATTTTTTATTAAGTTTAAACTTCTAAGTTTGCCATGTGAAATATGAGGTACAATATAAGCTGTGTTGCAAAAGTTGTAAATAAAATGAAAATACAATTATTATATACTAATACTTTAATTTTTTCTTATATCTAGTTAGTCCATAACATAATATTCGTGATACTGCACCGTTTTTACAGTCACATAAAGATATAATTATAGAAGGAGTTCATCATTGTACTTCACTGAGATACTAAGTTATCATTTCCGTAAAGAGGAACTATAGTTATGCAAAAATTGAATTTTCCAAGTTTCCTACTGGGACCTCATTAATAGGAAACTTTTTAGTCTTTCTCATACGCTTCCTCCCCCCGTGTCTATGGTCTATATGCCACGCTTGATGGGCTTGGGCGCCACGGTGACGCGCACGGGGCGGCACAGCTCCACCAGCGGCGCCGGCTCGCGGCCCGCACCGCCGCCCTCGGCCACGCTCAGGCACACGCTGATGTCCACGCCGCACGGCTCCGTCCACACGCCGTGCGAGATCAGCACCTTGGTCAGCAGGCGCACGTTCTGCGTGCCGTCGTCATCTGCGAACGGTTCAATGTTTACTGATTCACGAGCAGCTCATATTAAGAATGTGTGGCTGCTAAGATGTATCAAACAATTCCTATTTTTGCAGTAGTATGTTAAATCCAAGACCCAATTAGATCCATCTCATTAGCCACGCTTTCAACTTGACACAATTCTTAGTAAGCATTACACAAAAAGAAAAGGTAGTCAGTACAATTAAATGACCCACCTTTGTATAAATGGTTGAGATTTTTTAGAATACTAATCTATAGAATTTTATTATAATAATACTAAGCTAATTGTGGTAATTGACTGTACATACTTCTGATTAAATTACATAAACTAGTACTTCTAGTATTTAGTCAGACTCGAAAGTCAATCCTAGGTTAGTTGGAAAATCCTAGAAAGTAGTAAAATATAATTTCCTTAAACCGGATAAACCAAAAAACATATCCTCATAGCCTGCTAGCTCAAAGACAGCGAAAGGAGCATCATAATTCTTACTAGTATTCTGATGGTCGAGCGGCCTGAGATGGTCCTTTTGCGGCACGAGCGCGTGCACCCGGGTGTCGGGGTAGGCCACGCGCACGCGCAGCTGCGCAGGGTTGCGCACGCGCAGCACCTCGGCCTCCAGCGCCACGCCCGCCACCAGGCCGGCGCTGAACCGGACCACGGTGTCGTTGTCGGCGGCAGGCTCCAAGATGCTGGCCGTGCACATGCGGATCTGAACACAAGAAAACGAGTTTTTGAGTTAAAACTAGCCTCAGCAGTCATTTGCGCCGATGGTGGTGCGCCTGCACATCCCTCCTTGGTTTTCAAAAATATATGTAATGAAATAATATAAAATAAGCCTCATATAGCTTTCAGGAAGATATCTAAAGCAAGGTACTCAACATTTCTAGCTTTCTCAAGTGCTCAAAATTTTCTGCACGAATCGACAAATTTAGTTTTATTTCTGAAAAAATAGTAGGAAAATCAAGATACATGGCAGAAAAGGGAGGTGACCTTCACTCAACAATGGGCGGAACAAGACTTTCAATAGTGAAGATGAGTATATCCTTGCAAATATATCGCAAGACAACACAACTTATTCCTGCGTACAGCATTGTTTTAAAAATATTTTAGTAAGCAATAGCTTACCATTTTTTACGACAATATGAACAGATTTGACTTGCATCAGCAATTTTCCAAACTTACCTTGATATTAGGCTTGGGTATGACGGGCATGGGCGCGGCCTGCAGCAGCGGCAGCACCGCGCGGGCCAGCGCGCCCGGCTTGTGGTCCGCGTTCATCGACAGCTGCCGGAACACTGCGATCGTGAACGGGTCCGGCTCCACTCCTGCGCACGGGAGATTATAATTATAAAGAATAACAGAACAGATGGTGGTTAGGTACAGAAAAGTTATAGGTATGTTTTAGAATGGTTTATTTCACGACTATTGCACCTGCAGAAGCCAGTAGTCTATCGAGCAGTTCAGCATGATGTGTGAGCGCTGCGGCGGCTGAGAGCGCGGCGGCCTGGCCGGCCATGGCGGGCTGCACGCCCACGGCCACGTGCATGGGCGGCAGCGCCGGCGTGGGCGACGCCGCCGCGCACAGGCGCGCTGCGCTGACGCGGAGCGCTAGCTGCCACACGCAGGCGTTCTCCTGTTCGGAGACACCGCTGAACTGGTGCTGTAGTCTGGTGAGGAAAAAAGAGTTAGTAAGTCCTTATTTTTAGGGTTCCGAACCTCCGTACGGAGGATCACACGGATGTCAGTCTGTCACAGTCAATTTTCTCCGTATCTACTGGACCGATTCAAGGGAAATTTGATACTCATATAAACTCCTGTGTAATTTTAAAATATTCAGTTCTGAAGTATTTTTTTACAATTTATTATATACCATTCCCCCCCCCCCCCCCCCCCCCCCCCCCCCCCCCCCCCCCCCCCCCCCCCCCCCCCCCCCCCCCCCCCCCCCCCCCCCCCCCCCCCCCCCCCCCCCCCCCCCCCCCCCCCCCCCCCCCNATCTTCGAAACTACTGAGTCAAAAGATTTGAATAAACTACAGTTAGTTACTACAGGATTAGATATTACAGTTATAAATTACAGGAAAACCTATAAGAAGTGTATGGTTTCAAAGTAACATGTTAACCGATTCATGGCGGCACCCAGTTTCGAAAACTTCTTGCTGTGGCGGTGAAAATTTATTTCATGACACGACTGGCGTGCTCAACGCCATATAAGATGATGGCACGCCAATTGTGCCATCAGCCGTGTGTTTAAAAAAATATACTTTTTTGGATTTTTCACTGATTTTACTTGATCGAGTTCAGTTGACATCAAACCAAGAAAGTCAACTGCAGGATACTTTGTTTTAAGCGGTTTTTGAGTGGATAATCTACGTGTTTTCCTTGAAATGGATGGTTCGTGACCTTATAATTCGGATGTTTCAAACCTTTTGCTATATTTTTTATTCTTTTTAATAATGATTATTATGTAGGCTAAAGAGATAGGTAACTCTCGTTAAATAAATAAAATTGTTGTTCGAGTTGGACGTAACGTAACGCAGAATAACTGTGTAGGTACATAACTTAATTTTAATAATATAAAGGAGTTCGAAAATTTTTGTATGGAGCGTGGCATAGTCCTCATCCGCCATTTCGTTTTGTTTTATACTTATGGTATTTTATAGTCGTAAAAATAATGAACCTTGAAAAGATTGTTAACAACTGTTTTTTTTTCATTTAAACAGTATCCTGAAACGAAAGCTACAGGCTTGTTGTAAGTGAAAAACAATGATAGTTTTGATCTGGGTAAACACTTCTGAGCCTAATTTTAAAATGGAACGCCTCTCGTGTCATACGCCACACGTTAAAAAATTGATGACTGATCAATGATCAATATCAATCAAATATCAATTTTTGTGCAATCTTTGCAGATGCGCAACGTTTCGATTAAAAAAACACGATTTGTTCGACACCCTTTACGCGAGACTCCGACTTACACTTGGTTGATTTTTTAAATATAGCCAACTATTAATATGAAACCTAACTAAATACATAATTATTATCATCATCTATGTTTGTGCAAGGTGATCTCTGGCAATACTGATCCGATTAAAATCATTTTTTCAGTTAGAAAGCAACAATATTCACGTGTGTCACGATACTTATTAACAAATCCCCAGTAAATGATGATTGATTCAAAAGTCAGTGGCATATTGTTAACAAACCTAAGACAGTCAGTAGTGAGATGTGCGAGCGCGTGTGAGGGAGGTCCGTTGGTGCTGTGTAGCGCTGAGTTCAGAGCCAGCACGCAGCGCGCGAACACTGAAGTGAACTGCGCCGCGCCTGACACAGCTGGCTCCATCTCCGCCAGTCTGTCAAACAAACAAATACCGTTTTTATTATAAAAATATATGGCTTTTATAAAAAATGGCAGGTTGAATGAAATTGAATGAAAAAAGAAATTAAATGTTGGAAGATGGAATTCGTTTCGTGGTCCCAAACTGGGTACGCAAATTCAAAAGCTATGTACTTAAATAATCAGAGTGAGTGAAGCTCAGTGAAACGTTTCCTTCTGACTTAATAGGTATTTTGCCTGGGTTAAAAAATATGATTCTATTAAGTCCATCAGTTAGATTAGGAAAAATATTGGACACGTATTTTTAATTTTAAGAAATCAATAAAGGAAATAAATATAAAACGCATCAAAGATAAGGAGTGGGGGCTTGTAACGTCATTTTCCAGTGAAAAGTGTACTGGTAAATGGCGTCACACGCGTTTTCAATGCACTGTTTCGTCATAATTTTTAGGGTTCTGTACCCAAAGGGTAAAACGGGACCCTATTACTAATTTGTTTAGGTACGTGACAAAAGAAAAACTACGTGTCCAATATTTTTTGGAAATCTATCTGACGGACTAATTAGATTTTTTTAGTCTTAATAGAGGTATCGACAATGCGATCATGAACTGCAAATCAGGACATTCAGCAAATAAATCAGTTACGAGTCATCTTTTTCAACAACAATCTGCTCTTTGCATATCATATAACTTTCAAACTGACTTGTTAAGCTGCTCCTCGGCAGACTGCAGCATGTTGAGTCGCACATTGGTGGACAAGGTGACGTTGTCGATGTGCTGCAGCACGGAGTCGAAGAAGCGCCGCACCGCGCTGTCGTCCATGGCCGACTCGATCTTCTCGGCGCTTGATTGTTGGGCGTCACCTACAATGACGACACTTTTTTAATGAATTCTGTTAAATTATTTAGGAAACCTTCGTAACGGCATTTTTACTTTACTGACCGGAAGGAAAGATACAATTAAAAAGGACAGTGTTATAATTTTCTGCCGGCCTCTTTGAAAGATTCAACCGTTTTTTAATGTGTAAAAAAAAATATATTGACACTCGAAACCCCACGTCAATTGCAGCGTTGGTGGCATTCATCAAATCCCCCAAAGTACCGGTACATGGGCACTTGGGTTGGGGCACTCTAACTTGTTTTGAACCGGAGCACCACACTCACATTGTGTATCCGACGGGTCTATGAAACCCCATTTAGCGAGATAATTCAGTTATTCTATACTTTATGTGCACTCACCGATGGGTAGATAGGGCACTAGATGCGGCATGGTGTCCCGCAGGTACGTGTAGTGTTTGATGGTGTGCTCCTCGAACAGAGGCAGCATGGTGGTGCAGTGCTGCGCCGCGTTCAGCACCAGGATCAGTACGCACATGTCTATGTAGCTGGTCAAGGTATTATGTGTTTTAATGTACTAGAAATAAACACTGTTTTCCTAGATACAACCAGCGATTTTAAAAACACTACAATTCTGGAGCATACTTGATTATTACTACGTTGTTTTCATGAAAACTTTCTTTCTTTCTTTTAAAAATAATGTTGCACCAGACTAGGAATTTCTCCTGTATCGTGGGTGCGACCCGGAACAACTATCTGTAGGCCATACTAATATTTGTTCCGGGCGGGAATCGAACCCGCACTTGTAGTTACTCTGTGCAAGTGCAATCGTACGTGTGTGTGTCAATCACACGTCCACGATTTTAACAGTATGTTTTTGTCATAGCAGTAAGTTGCGGTTTTCGCTGTTCAAGTGAAGCATTTAATCATACACTTCAGGGCAAGATTGCTGGAAAAAAACGATACAGTTCTGACAAAGTTTACCTGAATCACTAGATTTACAAAATTTAAGGTTTTACTATAAGGGAATTGTAAAGGATACACGCCGGGTCTTCTACATCGGGCTCGGGCATGTCGAAGAAGGGATGCACGGCGAGCAGGCGCGTGGTGAGCGGCAGCACCAGCGCCGCGTGCGAGCTGCCCAGGCGCTGCACGCAGCGGAATGTGGAGCGCTTGTCCTGTTCAACAACGTTATTATGGACTTTAGTTTCTACTAACTTCTGACCGCAGCTTCGCCCGCTTGAAAAGTTTTCAAGGGTTTTAATTTTTTTGCAAGGATCACTATTCATTTTTTTAAGTCTATGTTTCCTTAAAACATCAACTGTCTGCCCGTGAAAGTCCCGTCGAAATCGTTTTAGCCGTTTCGGAGATTGGAACAAACACTTCAATTTTATTTATTTTATGTAAAGATGGTCTTACAATTCAAGAAAGCTCTTAAAATATCCTTGACGTAATAAAATAATATGATCATTGTAAGAACCGATGAGTTCAAATTTTACATCGAGTGAAGGTCACGTAATAAAAACTTGGAAACATGAATATTTATCTGTTTAATAAAGTTCAATTTGATTTAACGGCCGTCTCCCCTTGTCACGTTGTTTTGCCATCTGGCGTCTGCGCATAAACTTTGATGCATATATTTTAACCGCAAAAAATCGAGGAGAACACCTTCCAATAGCATTGTTGTCAAGATTCCTGAAATAGTGATCATAATTTTGAAATATCAGTAGCACTTACTTGTGGATACCTCTTGAGATTCTCTAGTATCTTGTCGATGCACATTTCGAGGCAGGTCTTGGACGCGACCGTGCAAGAGCCGAGCATCCGATGCAGGCCTTCCCTCACGTCCATTGAATAGTCCTGAAAGCGATATTACCTAGTTAGTTGTTCTGTACAAAAGATCACGTTTATGTCTCATATCACAAGCGTGTAACAAACTCCCAGCAACACGCCTGTCTGTTGAGAAATAAAGAAAGAAAGAAAAATGTTTATTTGGGTCGCACAAGACAAATAAAACAGTAAAATAAAATTAATAACTAAACAGTATAATAAAATAATTATCTGTACGAGGCCAAAATGGTCATGAGTGGGTTGAGCCACGGTAAAGTAGACCCCATTCAGAACGGCTAGAAGCAACTACAGTAAGGTCGATAATTAACACGCTATAAGACAATATTTAATAATTATTATACAGGTTGAATTTGCTTTTAGTTTTCATCCAAATCGGGATCGAGACTCCTTTCAGTGTATTTTTTTTTATATTCCTCATAGTTTCGGATTTGGCCATCCAAACACAGTTTAAAAATTCAGACTACATTAATTTACAAATTACAGCAAAACAATCACAAAATGAAATCTATTGATGTCTTAAATCGAATCTTGCAGTGCGTCTTTTTCTTCAACAAAGAGACAATCAGTAATGTAACTACTCAGACGTACCTCCAGCGCTCCCAGTATAGTCTCGAGCTGGTCCTCCCTCAGCACGATGTGATGCGAGATGCGCGTGAGCGAGTCTATAGCGCGCAGGCGCACATCCTCGATCTCGTCGTTGAACATGTCTACGAGGAAGTCCAGTGACGTCGTCGCGAATATAGGGTTCTCCATCGAGAGCTGGCACACTGCGTCTACGGCTGCGGTGCGGACCTCTGGATAGGATAGGAAAATAAAAGTTAATTGTAAGTGCTATAGTAACATAGCCAGTAGGATTGATTGCCCAATCCTGCTACCCATGAAGTTATCCCGTGACATACCCATGAGCTCGTCCTCCAGGCCGTGCACGAAGGCTCCGGCGGCGCCGCCCGGCAGCAGCTGCACGGTGGCGCTGTGCAGCAGCTGTCCGGGCGCGTCGTCCGCCCAGCGCCGGCCCGACGCCCACGCGCCGCTGCGGACGAGCTCGGCGCCGCGCTCGTGAGCTGTGCGCTTTTTCTGTATTAGAATGGTAATAATGAGCTCGTGTTATGAGGACAGATGAAAAAAAAGGTGATAATGTTGTGTCGTTATAAAGGTCTATGAAAGTTAGCACTCTAAAAATAAAGCAAACGCAAAATAAGTTGAAACCAGAAACGAAGTTACAAATTTCTTAAAATAAAAAAAGACAAGAACCTTTTGGTAGACTAGTCTTAGTTAAACTTTAAAAGTTGACTTCAGTTTTGAGCAATTTTTGACACTAATCTGCATTAAAGGCTATTAAAACTAGCTAAAATTCTTCACTATGAAAAAACCCTATGATATTACTCTCTGAATCCAATGTTTACTTATGACTTGCCATTAAAAGCATCCTGTAAGTCTTTGGACACTAGCTCCACCTACCTTCATATTACTCATTAGCTGTTTGTCCAAAGTCTGCAATAGGAAGCGGTCGGACACTGCGCGCGTGGTGCCGAGCAGCGTGCAGGCCAGCGCACGCACTTGCATGCAGAGGTCGTTGACGGCTGAACATATGCGCACGAACGCATCGTCTACCAGGCGCATTGTGGTCTCGTCGTCACAGAGGGTTATTGTGCTAAAAGGATTAATAGGAATTTAGACGATAATGGATAGTTGGAAACTGTAGTTATTTACATCAAGACAAAACATTGAATGCCACAGGAGTAGGAGTTTTCGACTGACTCAAGTAACACCGTAGTCCCAGCAACATTACTAAACAGTAAAATTTTCATTTTGCTTTTTTTTGTTAGGTGATTGTGTGATTATCCTATTTAATTTTGTTACCCATAAAACAATCTCTTTTATTATGTACTAGCTTTTGCCTGCGCCTTCGCATGCGCATAGCCCGTTTTTTCCCGTTCCCGTAGGAATTTCGGGAAATCCTCTCTTAGTGCTCCCCTACACTCCCCAAGCACCTACATGAATTTGAGCTTTCCAGTAGTTTCGGCTGTGTGTTGTCTGTCAGTCACTCAGTCAGTCAGTAACGGAAGAATTTTATATATTAGGATTTAAGATAGACAGGTGTAACTGTAATGTCACAAACAAAATACACCAAGTATGCAGATTATTATTACAATGAAACACTTACTTGTCAGGGTATTTGTTGCCCAGCACCCAAACAAGCTTGAGGGCTACTTCCCTAACGATCTCATAGTCATCGTTCAGAGCGATGCACACCAAGTCATACAAGGCTGCGCTCAGTGTCTGTCCGCGCTCATGCATGGTGAGCAGAGACTGAAATGCTCCAGAACGTACTCTGGCATCCTGGAAGGATATTATTTAAATGAGCAATATATATATCACAATAATAGTAAATGTTGACACCTTAGTCTAGGTTAATACAATTGTATTCATCTGCCTGCCTGTTTCATTAGGATTGGTTTCCAGTCAAACCGGATTCAGCTGAATACCAGTATTTTACGTGGAGCGACTGCCTACCAGACCTCCACAACCCATTAACTGAGTAACATGGCACTCCTTGGCAAGACTGGTGTCAGATTTTCTAGCTTCTGACTATCCATAACGACTGCCGATCTACAAATGACAGCCGGGACCAACGGCTCAATGTGCTTTACCAGGCACAGAGGAGTCTCGGTAAGTTAAGATGGTCACCCATCCACAGACCAACCTCGGGAAGCGTTGCTTAACTTTGAAATTCGACCCGTGCGGCTGTTATTAATTAGCTTAGTTACCAATGGTAATAATCTGCCATACTTCGTGTCATGATACCAATAGGTCCATAGGGCTTGCCCTATAGCCAGTAAGGCCACAAATAAAGATAACCAATCAACCAGGTTGAATCCTGTGAGTTTAAGTCCATCTCTACAGACGGGCAATCAACCAAGTTAGTAACAAATCTATCTCTAGCCACAAACCCAGTAGATACCCATTATCATTAACTAAAATAAATTTAATTATTAAAATCAATATTTATGTTTTAGTGTATAACTATCTCACAGTGCAAATATTTACTTGCCTCAGCATGTGAATAGTCCCCAAGCAGTTTCACAATAGCATCAGCTTCCATAGCCATCTCCGTAGTCCGCTCACTCTCAGGGTGTATCGGGTACAGTTCACTGATGAGCTGCAGGCACCGGCACTTGACTTGATGACTGGTGTCCTTCAGGTTGTCCTTGGCTACTGCTACCAGGCGCATCATCAGGATTTTGTCATCACTTAACTTGTTGCCAAGTTTAAGTAGAGTGGCTATGCCTTGTGCTATAACCTGGAAGGGGAAAATTTACAATATTTAAGCCATACTTTCTATGTTAACTATGGTAACTTTTTAAATGTGAGTTGTAAAATTAAAAATAAAGGAAGTTGTTTATTTATGTTACATTAAAACATTTTGCTTTCATAAAATTCAAAATTTCAAAAAAATAATAATTCAAAAGTCATTTATTCAAATTAGGCTGAGTGCCAGCACTTTTTGAATGTCAAAGTTCTACATAAAGACAGTCCCCCAAAACGCCCGCCCGTCACCACTTCCTAGTGTTGTAGCTGAGAAGAAGTGGCGCAACAAACTCCCCAGCAACACATCTGTCTGTTAAGCTTTTAAAAACTTGAATTTATACAATAGTATGCAAAGTATTTTACAATACATGACACTATTCAAACTGTAAATCAAATTAATTAATTGACACTTGGTAGCTAGCACACTCCATTACATTATTACATAGGTTTTTATTACCTATTACAAGTGTTGTCTTTTAGGTTTAGGGGAGATAAGTTTGGTATGGGAAATCTTACCTTGTGTGATGTTTCATTTTTAATTAAGTGAGCTGTCTCATCAATCAGATTACTCAGGTTTGCTCCAGGGCACTCCAGCCCGATGTCACAGAACAACCACAGTATCTTTACTCGCACCACAGCTTCTTCTTCAGACTGGAAGTGTTCCGATAACTTTTTTATGGCCTCTTCTACATCAGACTCTTGGAACTGAAGGCAATCTGAGATACGCAGCAATAGTTGAAGTGCCTCGTCACTAGACTTGCATTTTTCTAATAGACCAACGAAAGCAGCGGCCGAGCTGCCAATCAAGGGCTTTTTAACGAGGTGTAACTTCTTAGTGGGAGGACAATCCTAAAAACAAATCGTTAATTGAATAATCATAATTTTCCAGGTAGCTAATACTGCCACAAGCTTAGGTTAAGTGCTTACTTGAAAGGATTTGTTGTACTCTGCCAGTGCTCTCTTTTTTAGTACTGCTGCCATTTTCTATTTCAGATCCTTCTGATGTTGTTAATTTGATGTCAAAACAATCACAATGAAAACTAAGTAAATTATGAGTTTAATGAGTTTGGCTCATGTTTATATTTTAGTAAATTTGACAGATGAATGACAAATAATTATGATGATAGCAATGCAAACCACAGATTATTATTAGTCACAGAACACATAAACTCTGGGATTAAGTTTATTCATGATAACACTTATTTGTCCAGCCTACTTTGCTTAGATGACTAATAATTTTTGAATATTTTGTTGAAAACGCGTTCCTCCTGCATCAAATTATAGATTTAGAATGTTAAATTATAAATTTTGCAGAATGAGTTACGTCAAATCTCCCTATAATATTTTGCCAATGGTCATGTACTGTCACTAGTGTCACTTGTCAAGTTGCATATGGTCGGGATGTTCTCTTTTATTCAATGAAAAATATTTTTATTAATTTAAAATAAGCAATAATTAATCTTTCACTTATTAGTAAATTAACACTAACGTAATAGTGTTTGGATAAACAACAAGTGTAGATGCCATGAATTAAGAAATAAGGATGAAGCCATTAGCTCTTCATCTCACACGTAACAATTTATATAATTTATGTATTAATTGTAGTTCTTGAAAGGTAAGGTATTCAATCATTATATAACTAAATTGCCCAAATTAGTGTCCATAACTCGTATACTTGGAGGTAGGTGCACTAAAGTTGTTTATGATGCACTAATCATAGTCTCAACCTTTATCACTCGAATCCATCTATCTATTTGTACTGATAATGGCCTTCCGCCTTCTTGATAGCCGTATTGAATGAGGTAAAGAATTTGACAGTGAAGTAATTAATGTTGTTGTTTTCAGAGCATGGAAGACAGAAAATAATGTCATGTGAAGGCAAAGAGCAGGAAATGTCTGAGATAACTGAGCGGCATCTCCTGGAGCCCGCATGCCTCGGAGACGGCAGCGTCGCTTTGCCAGCGGTGCAGGCACGCCTCTCCCAGCACTGGAAGGAGTTTGTGTGTGGTGGAGGATCTGCATTCTGCAACATACTCATCAGCTATCCACTGAATAAGCTCATATTTAGACAGGTAACTTGAAGCTAACTTACTGAGCCTAATTTGCACAGATACCTAATGATTTTCAAACATTTAAACAAATTCTAACCTACAGCATTAATCATATTCAGGAAAAACTGGCTGTGTTAAATTAGAAAAACCCATTGAAAAACTTTTGTCATTTACTAATAATATAATAGAATACTCTTTATTACATACATACACCATATAAGTTACAGAAAATATAGTTGAAGTAAACATTACATAGGGTGACACAATGGGTGGCCGTATCACCAAAAGCAATCTTTTGAAGACAAAACTTTTGGATGGATTTAAAAGAAAAAAGAAAAGACAATACTGTAGGTAGTCTAAGGTGTACTATTTAAATATACAATAAATACATAATAGATAAATTAATACCAATAATAATTATAAAACAAAAAGCATAGAACCCAAGTAAAAACGATTAAAGAGAGATAATATTTTGTTTACACCTGTCATTGATATCTTGCTTATCTCAAAATTCTCTTATTTTTTTCATAACAATGTAGCATGCATCACAATGCCAATTATAGTTTAAGAGTCAGGATACGTAACTATCAAAACCTCTGGGGGCATGTCTTATCATCAAAATGATAAGGTTATCTTATCTTAATGTATGTATGCATGCTTAAAATTCAGCAATTATACAGCAATTTGTTTAAAATTGTAAATTGTTTTAGAAAATGTCTAGTTAGGAAGCAAATCTTTTTGTATGTACAGTCAACAAAGCTATTTGGTATGCAGGCAGCTAACTTGCAACTACTTTTAAACAATGTTGTGAGTGTGCTGAGTAGACAATTATTGTACACCACACTTGCAAGTACGTCATAAGCTTAAAAAGTTTTAATGCACACAATAGAAATAAATATTGGTGGTGCAGTCGAAAAAATAATATTTTTGCCTGTATACCAAATAGCTTTGTTGACTGTACATAGAAGACACAAACATAACTACAATGGTTTTTGTGATTCATGTTACAGATGATGCATGGAGTTGAAACAACATTTGCCTTACACCAGCTGCAGAAGGAAGGCCTAGGTTTCCTGTACCGTGGCATGCTGCCACCACTGATGCAGAGATCCCTTTCAATGTCCCTAATGTTTGGAGTGTATGATGAATGCCTACAGCCAATGTTAGAAAGACAAGTCAATCCCTACATAGCAAAAACGTCTGCAGGAATGGTCGCCGGGGCTTTTGAAGCAACACTGATGCCTTTTGAGAGGATACAAACATTACTCATACATCCAAAATACCACAACAAGTTCAAGAACACTGCAGATGCAGCCAGCCATATTGCCAAACACTACGGAATCAAAGAATTTTACAGAGGATTAATACCAATATTATTTAGGAATGGCCCGTCCAATGCAATGTTTTTCATAATTCGTGATGAAGTCCGGGACAGAATGCCGGCGCAGGAGAAGGCAGTCTATCAAGGCCTACAAAACTTCTTAGCAGGAGCTTCAATTGGTGCATTTCTCAGCACACTTTTTTATCCATTGAATGTTATTAAAATTGCAATGCAATGTGAACTTGGTGGTCCTCACAGGACAATTGTTTATGAATTTAAATATATTTTACGCAAGCGCGGCTTAAAGTTCACCAACTTCTACCACGGAGCGTTACTCAACATCTCCCGCGCATTTCTAAGTTGGGGTATCATAAATGCTTCTTACGAAGTTTTAAGAAAATTTTTCTATGCCTAGTCAAGTTGTTTTATCTTGTAAAGATATTGTTTTACTTTGTTTCAAATATTGTTGAATCAAATTGTTATTTATTTTGTTTCGAAATATTTATATTTCTTGGGGAAACATGTAAATATTCAGTATGCAATCTGAGCGCAAAAATGACAGATGAAAGGATCTGTATTTTGCTATAATATATATCATGTCAGCATGAACCTTGTTTTATATGTCTACTTCAAGGGGAAATAATGAAAGCAAACTGGAGTAATGTTATTAGCTTATGACTCAGTTGGCAAGCTCTAGTTCCCTAAAATAATTCACTATTAATCCATACAAAATTTTTGATAACTTGAGTCTTCAATCATTTCAACTGTATTCATTTAAATTATCATACTTTTAAAACGAAAATCAACATTGGAGTATTTTAATATTCCACCTCTATGTACATAAAATAAGTTTTTTATTTATTGGCTTATTTGGGAAACCAAGGGGTAAATCTGTTAAGTGCCGTTATAGTTTATTTACTGTATATGTTATTTTTAAGTAGACAATGTTTTATTTATACATTTGGAAGCATTTACATGAATGTTGTTATTTTATAACATAATCGGATTAGCTTTTGATCATGGTTGCATGTGATCGCTCTTGTATGATATTGTGTCAGTGTGTCTCTGCGACTAAATATCGGATATTTTGACAATAGTTCAGTCAATGCTTATAGTGCATTATAGCCTATTAATTACATTTTGCAGTATTTTACGTGTCTATAGCAATATCCAAATACATAACAGTATATTGATCTGTGTTATATAATAGCTGAATTAATTGTAGGTTCCCACCTATCTGCGCAAGTTATTCTAAAAGAAATAAATGCAATGAAACAATGTTGTGTCCGTTATTTTGAGAAGCGTGCTCTCGCGTTTGTGGAAAGACAACAGTCAGTCAACAATATGCTCCTGGAAAATAATAATATATGTTCATGAATATGATAGGTGTGTCAGTTAAAATAATTACCTATGTCGTGTGATTCGTGCGAATAATCACAAAAACGAGGCCATGAAGTCGCCAAGACCTTCGGTATCCAGCTATAGGCGTATGAGGTAAATGAACAAAAAAATGGGTCTAAATTAAAAATCAATCACGTAGGTAGGTATCTACTTATTTAATAAATATTCAATTTAAATATATACCAACTAATCTAGTTATAGATAATAAAAACAAACGAAAGGAACATTGGTTTTAAAATATAAAAGCGTGTTAAACATAATTTGGCCTTGATCGAAATTTTATTATGCAGCAAGTAGTTATCTTAACTATTCTAAACAAAACTTGTTCGTCAAAACATTGAAATTTTAAAGTTGTGAGTAAATAAATAACACGTAGGTATCTACAGATCTGTCTGATCTCAAGGTTTAAATTTCTATGAGATGGAGAATCTTGATTTGCCAGAATTGTAGCTTCTGCCATGTTCACTCTCTCTTATCTGTTACCTACGTTATTAAACGTACAACAATATTTTAATCAAGGAGCTGTAGGTACACCAGTTTTATAACAGGTTACAGGTTGGTCGTGCCAACGCGTGGTTGCGTAGACCGTAGGTACCTATGTAGATAGGTACTAATAAAATTCACTAATCTTAATAAATCCAATTGCGATAATCCAAAATAAGTAGGTAGGTATTACCTAAGAGTTAATAAAGCCGAACACGTGGAATCCAATCAGAATCTCAATCTATGCATGTCTGAACTCCGACGTTAGGCACATTCTTGGATTTAGGTAGGTACATGTGTGGGTGTGATCATCCATAAATGTAGGTATATAGAAAAACCATGCAATTAATTTTTAATTTGTGGCCCCAGAATTTCCGGTGAGGTAAACATTTAAAGGAAATAAGTACGAGGATTTCAAAGTCAAGAGTCATAAAATAATATAGGTAGGTACCTACATAAATATAGTATGCAGTCAATCATTTAATACTACATATATTATGTAGTTAAATAGTTTTGTCATTATTATTAATATCTCATGAGAACCTACAAAAATGCCTCATCAATAGGACTTTTTTCATCAAAAGGATTATATTTTTCTAGGTTTAGTTTCAACGCTTGAACTGTGAGGTCCCACAGCTTGGCTGCTTGGCCACCATCTTGACACTGTTTGGATGGCTTGGTTACTGTACAATCACTGAAACAGATATAGAAACAAGTAAGGGTCGACGCATATCTAGCTAGGCGCTCTTGCCAAACAAATATCGGTCTTGCCACGGTAAAAATATGGTTGGAAATACATAAACTTCAATTAGCCCGAGAAACGTACAGAGGCGCGCATCTCAGATAGATTCAGGTTATTAATTTTCGAATCTATAACAATCTTGATATTTTTTTGGCAGTGACAACCGCAGCGCTGCGTCTCGCCTGATGTTCGACGACGGCCTTTATAAAGATATTTCGCAAATGTTCCTACCGCCAAATATAACAACAAACGTATAACGTAATATAACGTAGCTTCTGCAGGACCCAGAAGCCNCGTACAGACAGAGGCGCGCATCTCAGATAGATTCAGGTTATTAATTTTCGAATCTATAACAATCTTGATATTTTTTTGGCAGTGACAACCGCAGCGCTGCGTCTCGCCTGATGTTCGACGACGGCCTTTATAAAGATATTTCGCAAATGTTCCTACCGCCAAATATAACAACAAACGTATAACGTAATATAACGTAGCTTCTGCAGGACCCAGAAGCCTTTCTGCAAATCATCACAAAAGAGCTATTCAAAGATCGACAAACATCTATCAAAATGGATTCTCGAACTTAGAATTTGCTCTAACTTCGTCGGCGAAGAGAGGGTACAGGGATACCTACCTACCTATAGGAAAATATTTTAGGCTGGTACAATAAGGTACCATTTATTTATTTCAAAATGTGATCTTGAACTGGTTTGCATGAAATGGATGGCCCAGAAGATGCCTGTTCACTATTGCTTTAAAAGCTTATAGGTAAAACCTTCTCATAAACCAAGTCAAAAATTATCTTTATCCATAATAAAGGCCGTTCTACTCAGCGCAAGCATCATCAACAGCGCAGTAGATGGTAGTCTGCGTACCACAATGCGGCGACTTGAGGAAGCCCAGCGAACCCAGCACGTTGTTGAACAGGAACGACGTGCCATAGACGAGCGCGTCGTCGAAGTGCCAGCTGATCTCCGTGCGGATGACGCCCGGGTGCAGGCTGTATGTCGTCACGATTGATATGTTGTGTTCCTGGAATCTTTACCTACCTATAATAAAGGCCGCTCTCCTCTGCACAGGCGTCATCTACCGCGCAGTAGATAGTAGTCTGCGCGCCACACTGCGGCGACTTGAGGAAGCCCAGCGAACCCAGCACGTTGTTGAACAGGAACGACGTGCCATAGATGAGCGCGTCGTCGAAGTGCCGGCTGATCTCGGTGCGGATGATGCCCGGGTGCAGGCTGTAAGTCGTCACCTTCCTCCTGGAATCTTTACCTACCTATAATAAAGGCCGCTCTCCTCTGCACAGGCGTCATCTACCGCGCAGTAGATAGTAGTCTGCGCGCCACACTGCGGCGACTTGAGGAAGCCCAGCGAACCCAGCACGTTCTTGAACAGGAACGACGTGCCATAGACGAGCGCGTCGTCGAAGTGCCGGCTGATCTCGGTGCGGATGATGCCCGGGTGCAGGCTGTATGTCGTCACGTTTGAAATGTTGTGTTCCTGGAATTAAAGCTAAATGTGCAGGTGGCTATGGTGGACTTGTGCTTCATAGTGCGGTGAGGGCCATTTGCCTGACGAGAAACCATTTGTCATAGATCACTAACCAGTAGATATATTTTTTTGTAGGTTGTTGCCCTAGTGTATTTGCAAAGAAAGAATCAAATTAAGAAGTAAAATTTAGCTGATAAACTAAATATTTGAATTTCGCGGGCTACTTAAGTGTAAAGTGTAACTAAAAAGAGGGTAGTCTGCGTATTTATTTTTTATTTTTTTGGAAGTATGGGAATCAACAAATGCCTTCCGCTCTAGGTGGAGCGGAAGGGTGTGTTAGACTCTTACTGACNCTAAAAAGAGGGTAGTCTGCGTATTTATTTTTTATTTTTTTGTAAATATGGGAATCAACAAATGCCTTCCGCTCTAGGTGGAGCGGAAGGGTGTGTTAGACTCTTACTGACAAAAACCCATCCATGTTCCTTCTAAAGCTCTTTGCGTTCCAGGGCCGCGGTGACTTTTTCGAATAAATTCCGCAACCCTGGCAGGCTCCGGCCCTAGCGGACCCCGTCTTCTATGCTGCCATCTCTTTGAGTCGCGCGTGGAACACAACGCGCCATCGACCCGGGCCTGGTGGTGATCGGACAGCGAGCCACCCAACGCTCGCCGTCCGCAGGCCCGCGCAGTAGGTGGGCGGGAATCGCCCTGCGTCTTCCGACGCCCGGGGCGTCTTCTTCAGTAGCGGCGGTTGGGGCGAAGGCCTTGTCTTTCCCTCGCGCGGCCCGCCTCCTCCTTCGCTAGCATTACGCCTTCGCCCCGGCGAAGCGCCTCCAAGTGCCACGTGTAAACGTGCGCGAGGGCTCTCGCCTCCAGATCCCATTGCGGTAATCCGGCAAGGAGGCTCGCCGCAGTCGCCGCCTAGTTTGCGTATACTTATACAGTAATTTTGCTTGACCAAGAATACAGAAGATTTCAGATTTACATTCTGTCTAAACATACCTTCAGTTTATCCGCGAGAGCTCTGGCGAACAAAATATTGGCAGCTTTACTTCTGCAATATGCTTCAAAGGCGTTATACGGCTTCCGTTCAAAATTCAGGTCATCCAAGTCTAGTTCATGTTCTGAAAACATACCATTCATTACCATATTTAATTATTTACAGATAAGCAGGTATACCAACCTAGGGATATTTTTTTTTTTAAACTGGAGGCGCTACTGTTGGTAAGGGCCTACTAATAACCGTTACTTTTAAACTCACTCGCATGAACGTATGATGAAACAAACACAATCCTGGAGGGAGCATTTTGTATGAAAAGCGGTAGCAGCAGCAGCGTGAGCAGCGCGTGTCCGAGGTGGTTGGAAGCGATGTGTGTCTCGAATCCTTCGGGTGAGCGGCCCTCGGGGCACATCATCACGCCGGCGTTACACACCACACCGCGCACGCACCGCTCGCGTGACGTCATGCGCATGCAGAACGAGCGCACGCTCTCCAGGCTACACAGGTCTAGCTCCTCCACCACTAGCTCTCCCGTGCCCTGCTCCATCTTTGTAAGTTTTTCTAAATCCTCTTTAGCTGCTTCGGCTCTGTCCATGTTTCGGCAAGCCATGATTACGCGCGCTCCTGAAAATTGAGCATTTACAAAGATTAGAAAAAGAAAATTGTCTATGAGATACATGAACTGAGATACATGAAGCGAAAAAATTAGAGCCTTCACCAAACTGAAGGTTAGGTGATATACCTACCCAATGCTGAAAAGTAATTTTAAAGCGGTTGTTCCACCTCGGTTATAAATTATCGAAAAATATAATTATGAATATGGAATTCTGAATAGACAGTTAAACCCACTTTCTCGTTAATCTAGGTACTCATATCCAGAGTGGTATAAAAACCTGTCAACACTATACAAAGGAGACTTACCTCTCTTGTACAGATCCAAAGCAGTTTCTTTGCCGATGCCAGTGTTGCTACCCGTCACTATGATCGTGCATCCTCCTAGGCGCTTCTGACTCTTGCACCAGCCGCTTAGGTAATCCATGATAAAATGTTACAGAATTATATCTAAAACATCGAAACGTTAACCAAATAGGTAAAATTCATTCAGTCATGACAACATTCATGATACTTAACCTTATGAACGCTAGAGCATAAACGCATCGGCGTGCCCCCGAAGTCAAGCCTCAAACTCGCGTACTTTTTGTCACAAATTTGTCTGTTTGGCGTCTAGGTCACTCTCTTGCTTGTCGTGTATACGTGNCTTAACTTTATGAACGCTAGAGCATAAACGCATCGGCGCGGCGGCGTGCCCCCGAAGTCAAGCCTCAAATTCGCGTACCTACTTTTTGTCACAAATTTGTCTGTTTGGCGTCTAGGTCACTCTCTTGCTTGTCGTGTATACGTGACAATGGCGTTGAAAAGGTTAATTAAGTATGTCTGTATCTTACATCAGTTGTTCATGTTACTAAAAAAACTGATCTGTCTATTAATCACAAATAACAACACAATTTGTAGATACTTCAAATCGATATTTGAATATATCAATCAAAACTACATAACATGATGCACAAACACAATACAGTTCACTACGCAAGCCTTGCCCTACTGGCTGTATCTTCTACGCAAATTACACGCACTTGCCTCCCACACGAATACTAGGTAATCGTAGGGCAAACGAATGTTACCGCGGATTTAAAAGATATTAAAATAGCGAGATAAAACATATATACCTACATAGCTACAGCTCTGTAGATTTGTGTGTTTACGAAAATTGGTGTAAATTGCTTATCCTCGTAACTATTGCGAAGTGTGGCCCCCTCCAAATTGTTTTATCACACTGCGAGGTCGCGCATCGACCTGGGCCGCCGGTGAACTAGTAGCGTGTCGCGGGCTAACGGGCTGATGGTTATTTCGACCGTCGCGTCGATCAGCAATGTACTACGTACTGGGTAGGTCAAGGTCGCCTCGGTATGAAGCTACTGTATAGCCTGTAATTTAATTAACAACAAATCTAACCAGTACGATAGCAACATTTTGTTAGCTAACTTTAGCAAACGGTTACGCCCGTGTAGATATCGGAAAGAAGAGTATTAAGAAGATACATTTATCCTAATCCTGACATTGACTAGCCGCGTGCCAAAATTTCACACAAAACTGAGCAGCGGCTGTTATATTTTTTTTTAATTTTTTATTTGCGATGAGTGCTCTTGATTCTAGTCTAGGTAATAGATGACAGAGACAAAGTCGACGATAGAGCGAATCCAAAATATTGTTTGTTTGTTAAGGATATGATAAGTAGCTTCCTAACATTTATTTTTTAAAAATTACATACCTACATTTAATGCAGCGAGTAGCCAGACTAGCCGGTAACGATGCGAAAGCACAAGTAAGCCACACAATATGATGTGAAGAATAAGAGGGAGGAAACGGATCCAAGGATATCAAGTGTTCTATAGATAGACCCACGCTCTTTCAGACACTTTCATTCATGCACTTTGGACAGGTGAAGATTTTTTCTTTGTTGAATAAAAATTAAACGTTTTAGATTGCCAAGTTAAATTAGACTTGTGTGTGTTGTAATTGTAGTCTGTAATGAAGCAGTCTGGCAAATGTCGATTGACATAATTTGTAATTTTTTAACTGGTCAAAGGTCACCCTCACTCATATTCCCCACGTCTTTGAGGTCGTCTCATTTTACAATGAATTCGCCCGATGGATGGCGTAGTGGATCAGCGCTTCGATTGCGGTAAAGGCGCGGAGGTAACGGGTTCGAATCCCGAACGGAGTGTTTGATTTTAGGATTCATTATTTTTGTTTTCTACCAAAATTTTAGACATGCTGAAATATGCAAAATGGAAACCTAATAGAAGTTTTTAAATAAAAGCAAATATTTCAGCAACCAGCTAGGGCATGTAATATCGGAAGGTTTTCAATTCCGATATTGATTTCCGATGTTTGATCGCAATACCGATATAAATATCGAAATTGCACATTTTCGCTGAAATTGCATATTTTCTTTATAATTTGGGCAATTTCGGTATGAGGTTGGATTGAATACAATAAAAAACATTTAAATCGTAGACATTATTTAGTTTGGCACATAAAAATGGGCCAAATAAGAGGATTTCGATAAATCCGTTGGCAGAATGCGGTCCTCATATTTTGCGCTCTAAACTCTTCTAAGAACAACAATATTAATATTTAATTTATTGAAATTTCCAAGCAAGCAACCCATTAGAAATTCGAGAGAAATTTTAACAAGGGTCCTTGTTTCTTTTTTCGTTCGACACAGAGCATCAGCAAACAGAGATATCAAAAAGAATACAATTCAAGTTGACCGCATTGGACGACCTTTTAAAATCCGTTAAAATTGCATATTGCCTGAGTAACCACCCGCCTCCATAATCACTGTGTTTTGCCCACCATGACGTACGGTGTTGAGATATAGATGCTTACGTAGGAGCTCGTGGAGGAGCTCGTGGCTAAAAAATATCAGCCGCACGGGTCGATCAAGGTTTAAGCAACGCTTGCCAAGGTTGGTCTGTGGATGGGTATATTAACTTACCGAGTTTCCTCCGTGCCTCGGAAAGCACGTTAAGCCGTTGGTCCCAGCTGTCATTTGTAGATCTTTGGAAGTCGTTACGGATTGTCAGAAGCCAGTAAATCTGACACCAGTCTTACCAAGGAGTACCGTGTTACCCAGTTAATGGGTTAGGGAGGTCTGGTAGGCAGCCGTTGCACGTAAAATCCTGGTACTTATTCAGCTGAATCCGATTTGACTGGAAGCCGATCCCAAAATAGTTGGGAAAAAAGGCTAGGCAGATGATGACGTAGGAGGTAGGTAGGTACATACTGAGACATAAGGCTACTAGACCGACTTCCAAACGTTGAGATCAGAAAACGTAAAAATCTCTTTAATATTGGAATACGATTTATGGAACACAAATAAAAAAAAAGAGTTCAGTTGGACACTTGGCAAAGCATAGTGATGACAGTTGGAGTAAGGCAGTGACTAATGGGCGTCCAAGGACTGTTAGAAAAAATGTTGGTCGTCGTCGTCTGGCAGTGAGAAAGGCAGACGGCTTCGTTCTATCGCCGGTAGATCTTGAATGAGGGTGTCACAAGAAAAGAGAAGCCTATGCTTAGCAGTGGACGAAATCGGACTATGGATGATAATGATGATGATGATGATGGTGATGACTAGTTTATAAATAAATAGCCCTCGTAAAACTATGAAGAAGTATATAAACATTATTCAATTAAAGTAGTTTGGTTACAGCGGGTTCTATGACACTTTAAAACTAAAATACCTGGTTATTTTTAGCTGATTCCGATAAAACGATATTGGATCACTCAGTATCGGAATTGTAATGTTGGAATTTTTGTTCCGAGATTCCGATATTGCATATTCCGAGATTCATAACCTACCATCAACTACATAGTAAAATTATTTCTAAAAGCATTTTTTGTATAAGTACCTACTAAGTAAAGGGGCGGTGTACCTACTGCTATAAAATCAAAGCCACTAAAAACTCTTCAAAATGTATTCATGACTAAATAAAATATTTGAGTACCTACCGCCAACCTAGTCGAAGTAAGGTTACTTCGACTAGGTTGGCGGAGGACTAAGGATCTAATCATAAAATAATGGTAAACATACAAAAGAGGGGTCAAGGAGACAGTTCGATCTGACGTCATTTCGGAGGTATACATCAGTTGTAGCAGTGGGAACATCGGGAAAGTGCAATAATACCTAAGCTCTGTGATAAGAATGCGAGTAGTTTCTTATACCGGGCTACCACCAACTTAGACCAGCTTGGTAGAACTGGATTCCCTCGAAACGACTGACCCCGATGTAAGAGGCCAGGGGTCGAGTATGTATGCTAAGTCGCGCGAAAATGTTGATTGCGCGATTCAGAACCCCTTTGTGTAGCGACGTCGGGTTGGGGTGCCTTTGTAAATCGAGTTGTGTGTAACTGTGGAGTATAAAGTGTTTATAAATATTTTTATAATGTTGATGGTATTTAAAAGATTTGCAATTAGTTAACAACTTCTGTCTTTTCCATTTTACATATTTATATCTAAAAATAAAGAAAGAAAAAAAAAACAATTTTTTATTAATCCAAGAGCCGAACACTCGTGCGGGGTTTGAACTCGCGACCACTGCGCCTGTATCGCAGTCGNAATTCAGAACCCCTTTGTGTAGCGACGTCGGGTTGGGGTGCCCTTGTATCGAGTTGTGTGTAACTGTGGAGTATAAAGTGTTTATAAATATTTTTATAATGTTGATGGTATTTAAAAGATTTGCAATTAGTTAACAACTTCTGTCTTTTCCATTTTACATATTTATATCTAAAAATAAAGAAAGAAAAAAAAAACAATTTTTTATTAATCCAAGAGCCGAACACTCGTGCGGGGTTTGAACTCGCGACCACTGCGCCTGTATCGCAGTCGAGTCGCAGCGTTGATCCACTGCGCTATCTATCGGGTGAGATAGGAGTGAATTGAAAAATGAGACGTAGTATGTACCTATATGTTACGGCTAAAGATGGGAATAGTAATACACTTTAAAACCGGCCAAGTGCGTGTCGGGCCACGCATAGTGTAGGGCAGTGCCAGGTTAGTCACGTAGCAAGAGCCAGGTACATTGTACACATACATGTCGCTGAAAACCTGCGCCATGGCGAGTCCTAAAGTCCTAACTCCTATTGACTGATTGATAGCCGTTTTGCGAGGATATGACGTATATTTTCCCAGCCTGTGTAAGTTGTCTAATTTTGTTTCCATTTGAATTTAATTTGAGTTTTAGTTGGAAAAGTATAATTTTTTAAAATTTTAAAGTAATTTGCCGCCAAATAGCACCTGATTGAATCAAAATGAACGGCTTTGAATATCAAGGAAAAGATGGTGCTTTTTGGAAATCTGAAAATGGGTCCCTAACCACAGAGTTCGTATCTGAAACTTTTTAGATATATATTCGGTATTCTTTCAGCACGCCGCACCTATATTGAGCTATAACTTATCGCCCTGAATATGGTTGCTCAAAAACCGTACAAAGCTAAAAAAAATACTTTTTTTTCAAGCGCTTTATTGTTGTAAATGTAATAAGCACTTGTTTTATTGATATTACAGTTTTAAAAGTATAGTCACGATTCAAACGTAAGTAAAAGTAAGATCACGCGCCATGTGTTTTTCATTAACTGACCACTTCCACCACGGCACAATTCTTTTTGAAATTTTGTGGGTGTAGAATTTTACTATGAAATAGTAGAAATCTTCTTATATATAAAATTCTCGTGTCACAATGTTAGTTACCATACTCCTCCGAAACGGCTTGACCGACATTTATGAAATTTTATATGCATATTTGGTAGGTCTGAGAATCGGGTACTATCTATTTTTCATACCCCTAAGTGATAAGGGTTGTCCACCCCTAATACTNACAAATGCTGGTGAGCGAGCTCCACTCCGTCGACTAGTTAAAATTTATAATAACCGCTTTTGTCATTTGGATATTTTCTTTCTGTCTCAAAGCAATTTCAAGAAAAAAATTATTTATAGTTTGTGCGATGTATAAAAACAAAACTAAAATTTGATTGGTATAATATAAGCTAAATGTTTAAGATAGTATTTAAGTGTAATTGTACTTACCTAACTAATTAATAATGTACACAAGTAATCTGTGGAAACGTTGTGGATTGTGCATTTAACCATATTTCATACCATATTTTATTGTAACACACATTGTACAATTGTTTGTTTTTCCCAAAGAAATAAAATAAAAAAATAAAAATAAAAATGTCTAGGTATACAAGAATACCGAATGAATTAAAAACATTAAATACAAGATTGTTCAAAATTAAATTATACAAATGGCTATCTGCTAATAGTTTTTACAGTGTAACATAAAATCGCATGATGATTGATGAATGATTGTTTCGTAATGCATCTAAAAGGGGGATGCCAAGCCGCCATAGTGATTTAGGCCCTGAGTGCCCACAAGTAACATCGAATGCATTGGGAATTCTATAAACAAAAGGACAAATAAATAAAGTACAATGTGTGTTAATGTCAAATCAAATGTCAATGGTTTGCAACAAATCTTTATTTTTTCCCGGATTTTAAATTGGCAACCTAGCAAATGTCTTTTTATTTCGTTGTATCGTTTCAATATTTATTATTTATTAAAAAATGTTACCTACTGACTTGTATCGCGTTGTGAATAGAAGAGTTAATTACGTAAAATTTACTTTTTTTTTTTTACTAAATTAAATTTCTTGGGCATCGCATGGCCTAAAATCGGCATTCCCCTTTGCACGCTTATATCTATTAAGCAAAACATGATTGTTCACATTATTAACACTACCATCTTTATACCATGATTTTAGCAAATAAATAAATAAATAAATAAATAATAAATAATAATAATAATATGTTGGGACAACTCACACACGGTCATCCGATCCCAAACTAGGCAGAGCCTGTGCTATGGCAACCAGACAACTGATAAACATACTTATATATTTCTAAATACATACATATTATAGACAAATTACACCCAGACACAGAACAAATGATCATGCTCATCACACAAAGATTTGTCCTGGGTGGGAATCGAACCCACGACCTCCGGTTTAGCAGTCAGGGTCACTAACCACTCGACCAACAGGCCAGTCAAAAAAAATGAAATTCTATTCTAATACCCATACTTGACTGCCATACTTAACTAACCTGTCTGTCTGTAACCTCTTCACGCTTAAACCGCTAAACCGATTTAGATGAAATTTGGTATACAGATAGTTTAAGTCCCAGAAAAGGAAATATAATAATTTTTATACCAGAAATCATTCGTAAAGGGGGTGAAAAGATTTAGATGAAATTTACTATGGAGATAGTTTAAGTTGTGGGGAAGGATATAGGCTTTTATCGCGAGAAAAGGATTTGAAGGGAATGAATATTTATGTGGGAGTCTGCCATTATTGAATTGAAGATCAATTCAAATATTTAGGCATTTAATAAAAACAAATCAACATACATACAAGACTTATGTTCAAGCGTTTTAAAAAAAAATGTATCTTAAACATAAAATAAAAGCAGCCCAAAGTAACAATTCCACGCGGACGAAGTCGCGGGCAAAAGCTAGTAATATTATAAATGTCAAAGTTACTCTGTCTGTCAGTACTCTTTTGGCACACGAGAAGCCCATGTCCCAGAATAGGATACTTTCATTCCGGTACTATACTCCCTTGGTATAATTTTCAAATTTCACGTAGGAAGCTGCTGGCTGGAGCTAGTTTAAAATAAACTAACTGTTGATAACTGGTATCTGTTTCTTTTAAATTATTTTTAGAGTGTTTTTTCTTCTCAGCAAGGCTGGTTTTAAGATACGTTTACAGGCCGAAATCAAGTAAATGCAGCGTGTGCTGTGTTTTGTTGAGGGTATGTTATGATGGGTTGCTATTTCGTTTTCATACATTTTCATGAGCTTTCTAACATCAACATGTATATTTACGATATCAGATTATTGGAAAGAGATATAGAGAATTTATAATAATAATAATATAATTTCTTGGGACAACTCACACATGGTCATCTGATCCCAAACCAGGCAGAGCCTGTGCTATGGCAACCAGACAACTGATAAACATACTTATATATTTCTAAATACATACATATTATAGACAAATTACACCCAGACACAGAACAAATGATCATGCTCATCACACAAAAATTTGTCCTGGGTGGGAATCGAACCCACGACCTCCGGTTTAGCAGTCAGGGTCACTAACCACTCGACCAACAGGCCAGTCGATTAAATGAATGATAGGTTAAATCTTCAAACTGTGTAGTAGAGAATTCGGAATAACGCCTGAGGATTAACTATTACAAACTTTAGGACTTACTTACAGACGAGCGCCTANTAAATGAATGATAGGTTAAATCTTCAAACTGTGTAGTAGAGGATTCGGAATAACGCCTGAGGATTAACTATTACAAACTTTAGGACTTACTTACAGACGAGCGCCTACATTTGTATAAAAGCAAATGTAGCGCATATCAGTCTTGTACTCGTAGCTTTTGATAATAAAGTACGCGTTAATAATACTGTACCTTGCTTCAGAATCTGTCTGAGTCTGATTACTTACTGTTATCTACTGCCAAAAATATGATGGCTGCCAAACATATTGATATTAATAAAATAAAGTTTAAACTACATTTTTTTTTAAATTTTAACCTGTTTAACTACTAATTAAGTTTTTCTATAATATATATATAATATATATATACCTACTTAAGTTAATCCGGCTAAAGTTAAAAGAAATTAACATTAGCCTCGCCACGAAAATAAATTCAAGTTTAGCCGGAAAATATTAAGTTTATTACAATATCCATCTTTAGCATTAACATATAGTTAGGTACATCAATTGACACCCATCTCGCCCGATAGATAGTGCATCAACGCGCAACGCTGCGACTCGACTGCGATACAGGCGCAGTGGTCGCGAGTTCGAACGCCGCACGAGTGTTCGGCTCTCGGATTAATAAAAAAATGTTTTTTTATTCTTCCTTTATTTATAGATTTAAATATGCAAAATGGAAACCCTGACAGAAGTTGTTAGCTAAAAGCAAATCGTTTAGATACCATCAATATTTTAAAAATGTTTATAAAAGCACTTTATACTCATAGAAGCCACAGTTACACAACTGCATTTACAAAGACACCTCCATTTACAAGTCGAAGTAACCTCTCAAGGAAAAACTAAACTGAAGCAAGCTCGAAGGATCTAAACATAAAATAATGGTAAACACACAAAAGAGGGGTCAAGGAGACAGTTCGATCTGACGTCATTTCGGAGGTATACATCAGTTGTATGTCGGAGTGGGAACAACGGGAAAGTGCAATAATACCTAGGCTCTGTGATAAGAATGCGAGAACTCACTTATACCGGGCTACCATCAACTTAGACCAGCTTGGTGGAACTGGCTTCCCTCGAAACGACTGACCCCGATGTAAGAGGTCAGGGGTCGAGTATGTATGCTAAGTCGCGCGAAAATGTTGATTGCGCGATTCAGAACCCCTTTGTGTAGCGGTGTCGGGTTGGGGTGCCTTTGTAAATCGAGCTGTGTGTAACTGTGGAGTATAAAGTGTTATAAATATTTTTATAATGTTGATGGTATTTAAAAGATTTGCGTTTTATTAACAACTTCTGCTAGGTTTCCATTTTGCATATTTATATCTAAAAATAAAGGAAGAAGAAAAAAAAA
>NDFZ01004259.1:0-30340 GCA_002192655.3 Mamestra configurata
GTAGTTGTAAACGCGCGTTATCAAAACGCGCGTTGAGCGCTTGTCATCTGAACCTACCCTAAGATGTTGACCCGCGCGGTGGCGCGCGGTTTAAGATCTACACTCCTGTATCGACCTGTTCAGTTGACCCGCGCGGTTTGAGGCGGACGGACGCAAGGAGCGACGAAAAAAATGGAGGACGACATATCAATGGATTTACTAATAGACGAAATTGAAAAAAGAGATGCGATTTGGAATCTTAACTCGAAGGACTATTCAAATAGAACAATAAAAAGAAGGTCTTGGGAAGAATTTGTGTTAATTTTCTGTGACCATGGTGACTCAGAAGAAAGAAAAAAAAGCAAATTGCCTCCTCCANAAAAGAAAAGCGAATTGCCTCCTCCACGTCCATTCTCACTGAATGTTCACGCTAGACTGTCGCGCGCAAGCCGCCACCATCTGAACAGGTGAATCGCGCGGCAGCGCGCGTCGTCGCGCGTTCATCTGAACTTAGCCTNAGAAAAGCGAATTGCCTCCTCCACGTCCATTCTCACTGAATGTTCACGCTAGACTGTCGCGCGCAAGCCGCCGCCATCTGAACAGGTGAATCGCGCGGCAGCGCGCGTCGTCGCGCGTTCACCTGAACTTAGCCGAAATATCAAATATTCCATACATAACGGACTCGCGTTACAACTCGGAGTTTGAACTATAACTCTGGTTTGTGCAAGTGGGGCTTCTTTGTCGTAATAAAAAAATAAAAACAAATGAAATAAATAACAAAAATGTATTCCAGACACCAAATTAGGCCGTACACAAAAGGCAACTCTTCAACGCTCCACATAACTCTAAGCCCAATAGACAAGGAGACAACGCTGCAACTGCCAACATAAATAAAATAATATCCATAAATTGTCTCCATACTTGAAGAATAGTAAGACAAGGCGGGAAAAACCGAGCGCACTTGTAGTACGCGCTTAGCCAAGGCCTCTTCCGTAACGAAAGCATGAATGGACTCCAACCAATGGAGCCTGAATGACGCCGCCAGGCTGACTTCTTAGCATGAAATCCTTTTTTTCGATCTGGCTTATTAGAGTGTATCGCGAAATTAGTTACAGGATGGTCCCCGAGTTTTTCTTTACTCTCTCTAACACATTTCCTTCCTTTACATCTTAATTTTAAACGTTGTAGTGTTTCTGCACCGAGGCTATTACAAGCCGCGTTTTGAAACTTTTTCCAGGCGTGCAAGTGATCGTGTAGATACGACTGACACTTTCGGTATGCACTTTTTGGATCTGACTCCAAATGACTCCCACCATGCAAATTAGGTAAAATGTCTACTGTGTTCGATAATCCTACTTTAGTCAAGACCGATTCAGCTAATGTGCCGGGTGTATTTTTACACCTTACGAGTTTCTTCAGCTTGGTTATTGTACTATCTTTGACTTCTTTGTATTTTGCTCTTTTAAAATTTCCACAGATTTGAACTTCTTGTTCAAAATTTTGTTTTTGATCTTGAGCCAGCTTATGTCCGGATCCCGTCGCAAGGACTTTTATTTCTGAATTAACAGAACAAATTGTAGTTCCACAAACAAATTTTTCTTTTTTATTTTTTATACATTCTGCATGGTGCATGATTTCTACTCGTTCATTTTTACATATTTCATTTCCACAAACGCTGACGGCACTTTTTTTACCTTGCATAGTTTTTTGCTTAGCGACGGACTTACAAACGCAACATCGACAGTCCCTTATGTGTTTCTCCTTATTTTCTTGGGATGATACAGTCTCCTTTTTAGGTGTATCAATTTTAGTTGGTATCGCAATTAAATCTTTCGGTATAACAGTTTTAATTGTATCTTTACTATATTCCCATATTTTGTTCTTTATGTCTAAACATTTGCTTGCGAATGGTAAATTTCTTACTCTTTGAATACCTCCACAACAAGAGTACACTTTAAGGTGCTGAACATCTCCAGAATTTTTAAATTTTGGACTTTTAAACAGAAAGGATACAGATTTAGGTTCTTTTTTTTGTCCTGTAACTATGGCATCATTAGGCTTCGAATGTAATGCTTTAGCAGTTTGCAACGTATTACTACAAACCTTATCGTGTATAGGAGTCGTCTGCTTGAACTTGTTTTCACAATGCCTACAATTTTTTTTCACGAGTTTTATGCCCGTATTTTGTGATTTACCGCCATGGTGGTCTCCAGATTGAAATCGAGAATATTTCTTTTTATATTCATTCTTTTCACTTACTTTTGCAACTTTTAAGCTTTTCGATTTCTTGATATCTGCTGCAGTGACTTTTGGATGACGTTCACTTTTAGAAGCTTTCAAAATGTCAATTAAAGGTTGTTTATTGGTTGCTTCTTTATTTGATTTTGCCCAGCCATCCGACTTCTTAGTATTTCGTTTACTGGATGGTTTCGTAAATAAATTCTTACAATAATTTATAATTTTTTTTAAAGTAGATTGTTTGGCCTCCGTATGTTTAGGTATACCCGCCATATATTTAGATATACCTTGTGCTCTTTGTTTTGTTGGTCCCAAACGATTAAAATTACATTTGCGACAACAATAGCATGGCTTATTATTGTATTCTTTATTGAATTTACTGGGTGCATAAGACATTATGGTTTCAAGTTCTTGAGGGTTCCTTTTAAAATACCTTCTTGTAGGTTGCTGAATTTGGTACTGGACTATGTATTTTTTTGGTCCAAAAAATGACATCGGCCTTATTTCTTGTACTCTGCCAACCTTTACGTTTTGAGTATAATTCGATTTTTGTAATTTTGTTGTGCAAAAACATTTTTTTAACCCTTCAAAAGGCGATGATTTTCTGTCAGGCTTTGTTTGTGACTCGTTGCCGTATTTATAATCATTTCTGCCGCCATAGCGGGTAACTCTTGAGTCTCCTGCATGGTAATTTTCCTTTATTCGATTCTTTGTCCTGCCCTTTCGGTGTGAGGGAGGGGAGTCATTGTCCATTTCTGCGACATTGTCCATTACTGGAGGCAACATTTCTTTGAAAAATTCAATATTAAAAGAAAAGTTTGAAGAAATTTTAACACCTTGTCTTGCATCTTTCCCGTGCAAAAACGGATATCGCGGTTCTTCCACTATTCTTTCAACTTTATCTGGTAAATAGGGTTCACCTTTATATTTTGTTCTTTTGTGTGAGTAACCCGGTACGATTGTAGCAGCTATGCTAGAAACAGACATACGTGGGCGACGTCTCATACGCTTGCCAGATGGTCGACATATGCGTTGAATTCCCCTTTTAAGACACTCATACGGAGTTTCGCATACGCCACATTCATCACGAAGATCTAATTGTTTTAATGGATTGTACTTTCTTTTAGTCGATGTTTTTTTATCTAACGTTTTAGCTGTTGAATTTTTTTTACATGTGAATGGTGTTGAAGGTTTACATGTGAATTGTTTTGAAGGTTTGCGCGTGAATTGTTTTGAAGGTATACATGTGAATGGAGTTGAGGGTGTTTTTGGCGGTGGTTTTTCTGCTACACATTCACATGATTCAAAGCACATACAGTTCTTGTTTATTGCATTTTTTTTAATTTTGGTTTTGTGTCCTTTAGAATCTTTATCATTGCTTGGTTTCTGTGTATTACATTTACATTTATTATTCACAAGAATAATTTTCTGATCTTGTTTCTTAGGAACTACATTCTGATCCTTCTTTGTAGGAACTGCGTTCTGATCTTGCTTCGTAGGAACTTCGTTCTGATCTTGTTTCGTAGGGACTACGTTCTGATCTTGTTTCGTAGGGACTACGTTCTGATCTTGTTTCGTATGAATTATATTTTTATTTGGTTCGAGAGCAGAAGTACTGCACTTACAACATTTGCATTTTTTGCCTTTCTTACATGGAAACTCATTCGGTTCTAGACCAGGAGAACTGCATTTGCATTTGGAGCATTTGCAATCTTTACCTTTTTTACATGGAAACTTATCTTGTTCCACAGGACTAATGTTCTGATTTTGTGGCAGAGTAGTTTTGCATGTGCAACATTTGCATTTTTTGCCTTTTTTACACGGATACTCATTTGGTTCCAGACCAGGAGAATTACATGTGCAGCATTTGCATTCTTTCCCTTTTTTACACGGAAAATCATAAGGATGCAGACCAGGAGAATTGCATTTGCAACATTTGCATTTATTGCCTTTTTTACATGGAAACTCAATTGTTTCTAGAGCAGAAGTATTGCATTTGCAGCATTTGCATTCTTTGTGTTTCTTACATGGAAAGTTATCTTGTTTTACAGAAATTATGTTCGGATCGGGTTTCGCAGGCATAATATTCTGTGAAACTTTTTCACATAGACACTTACTTCTTTTCCCGGAATTACATTTACACTTATTTTTTGATATATTACAACGACACGTTTCTTGGTTTACAGGAATAATTTTCTGATCTTGTTTCGAAGGAATTAATTTTTGATCTTGCTTTTTAGGAACTGTATTCCCATTTGGTTCGAGAGCAGGAGTATCGCAAACAGGACATTTGCAGACTTCACCTTTTTTACATCGATATTCACTTGTTTTCATAAAATAAGTATTGCACTTGCAACATTTACATTTTTTGCCTTTCTTACATGGAAACTCATTTGGTTCGAGCGCAGGAGTATTGCAAACAGGGCATTTGCAGACTTCGCCTTTTTTACATCGATACTCGTTTGGTTTCATAAAGTAAGTGTTGCATTTGCAGCATTTGCATTCTTTGCCTTTTCTACATGGAAACTGATTAGTTGTTTTAACAGAAGGAGTTTTAAATGTGAATGCTTTTGACGGTTGTTTTGGTGGTGGTGGTACGTCGTCTTCCACACATTCACATTTTTCATAGCATTTGCAGTTCTTATTTTTTTTTCTACTTTTACATTCGCATGTATTTTTAGAATTACCTTTTTCACATTGACATGTTTTAGGTTTTGTGCCTATTTCACGAGCTGCTGGTTCAACTACGGCCTTGGTTTTTGATTTGGTGTGAGTTGATACACATTTCGTGGACGGTTCCATTTTTTTAGACACACATTTAAAGGAAGGTTCGATTTTTTTAGACACACCTATAAAGGAAGGTTCGATTTTTTTAGACACACATTTAAAGGAAGGTTCGATTTTTTTAGGCACAGATTTAAAGGAAGGTTCTTTTTTTAACCGACTTCTTTTTCTTTTAAGCTGCCGCTGTTTTCCTTTTTTTTCTAGTTTTAGAGTACAAAAACATCTTTTAAGTAAAGGTGTACTTGTTCCTTTCGAATAAGTTCTTTTGAATTCTGGTTGTGATTGAATATCCTGAGGATTGTATTTTTTGCCATAAGAGGACATACTCTTGGTACTTATTGATCTTGTCATTGTTCCTCTTTTAGCACCCCTCCTGCGCCCATAGTTCCTCTCATCAGAGGACGTTCTTATTGACTTTTTTACTCTTCCTCTCTTAGCACTCAACCTTTTCCTCCAATCTTTTTTGTCAATGACTTTAGCTTGAGGTCTAGATGGAGGCTTTGGTGACTTTTCTTTGAAAAATTCAATATTTAAACTGAAATTTGACCCGATACGTACTGCTTGTCGTTTAGGTTTAGTATCATATACGGCTTCGGCTTGTTGATAAGAACTAGTTTCATCTCGAAATTGATCATCGTATCGTATAGCCTTACCTTTTCTTCGATGTGGAGTGTAAGACCTAGCTTTTTTTCTAGATCTATTTTTTTTCCGGTCATCAGATGAGCTAGAAATTGATTGGCTTCTAGGCTCATTTTCATATTGATCATAGCGTCTTGAAGTCATAACATTTTTCCGACGTGGAGTGGAAGATCTGGTTTGCATTCTTCTAGGTCTATATTTTTTATCATCACCTGTAGAGCTAGAAAATGATCGGCTTCTATAGATAGTACCAACTTGTTTTGACTGCATCCTTTTTTTTATTCTTTTCATACATTCGTATGGATCACATTCGCCAGGCACGCAAAAGCCAGGTTCACATTCATAAGGTAAAAGTTTAGGGCACGGTTTGCGGTCATAAAATTGAGCTTGTTTTCTAGAATGCTCTTTTTTTACAGAGCTTTTAACCGTGAATTGAATTGCTTGCGTTTTTGCTTGTGGTTTTATCTGGGATTTCAGCTTTCCCGTTTTTGTAATATCAACCAAACAGTCAAAGGGGGTTCCTTGGTTTTCTGTTCTACAGTTTAACTGTAATGTACAGAAACATCTTTTCAAAAAAGGTGCTACAGTTCCAGCCATTGTAGAGCGCATTGATGGACCCGAAACTTGAGAATCTATATTGCGATTTGCCCTGTAACGTTGCGCTTTCTTGTTTCTATAATGAGTCGACCGTTCTTCTGTAGATCTGCTACTGGTTCTTCTGGGTTTGTCATATTGTTTTATTGGCTTCGAAATCACAACTGCCTTGCCACCGTGTGATTTATCTTTGGAAAATTCTATGTCAAATTTAAAATTTGATGCAATCTTCACTGCCTGTTTTGAAGGTTTCTCAACATCGATACTTCTATATTCTGAGCTCCTAGACTCTGGTTCTCTCTCTCTATACGGTCTACTCTCTCTATGCGATTTTTTTTCTCTATGTGGTCTTCTCTCTCTGTGCGGTCTTCTATCTCTATGTGGTATTTTTTCTCTAAACCGGGTATAAGTATTTTTTGTTCTCATTTGTTTTTTGCGTTGTATCAAAGATTGCGCTTCACAGTCTCGGTTTGTGCATATTGCCATGTTCGAAATAGATCTTGTTCCACGTTGATCGGTTGACGTTCCTGATGAGTACATGAGTCGTTTATTAATAAGTTTTAAGCACTCATACGGATCGCACTCGCCAGGCACACAAATACCAGGTTCACATTCGTAGGGTTCTAATTTATGGGAATATGCTTTTCGCCTCTTCATGAATTTTCGCTTCGATTTTTTCGCTTTGATGTTACTTTCCTTGGACTTTTTCGATGCCACGATACTTTCCTTTGGCTTTTTCGAAGNGGTAAGCTTTTCGCCTTTTCATGAATTTTCGCTTCGATTTTTTCGCTTTGATGTTACTTTCCTTAGACTTTTTCGATGCCACGATACTTCCCTTCGACTTTTTCGATGCCACGATACTTTCCTTCAGCTTTTTCGAAGTCGTGACACTTTTATGATGTAAATTTGCAACCTCTTTTACAGTAGGAGTACAAGTGCATTCATTTTTTTTATTGGTCTGATCGTCACATAAGCATTTATGATTTGGATTGATCTTTTTTTGTTTTTGACTATCAGTTTCTTTTTGTATTGATTTGGTCTCAGCTTTGACTTCGGCTTTGGTCTCAGCGCTAGTTTCAGCTTTTTTTTCGGTTTTGCTATCGGCTTTGGTTACGATTTTGGACCCAGCTTTGGAAACGGATTTAGATTTGACTTTTTTCTTCGACTTTTTTTGAAGTTTTAATGTGCAAAAACACCGTCTTAATATCGGACCCAAACCTATGTCTCTAGTTTGTATTGAGTCAACCTGAGAGTCACGACTTGGTGATGGAAATCGTCTTCCTCTTAACCCTCTATCTCTGGTTCTTATCCTACGATAGGCACCATGACCCCTATCTCTCATAGATACTGATCTACTAGATACTGATCCACTAGATACTGGTCTACTAGATATTGTCCTACTAGATACTGGTCGATACTTTTTAACAACAGGAGCAGCCGATTGCACTTCGAGATTATTAGGACTCTTGTCTTTATAAAATTCTATATTGAAACTAAAGTTAGAACCAATTCTAACGGCTTGTCTCTGCGGTGACGCTGGCGTCATAATTCTTTCTTGAAGGACACTTTCACTTAGAGCGTAGTCTCGTCTTCTGCCTCTTCCTCGACGCCGAGCTGTCCTTGGTTGGGTCATTTTAGTTTTCGGCCAAGCTGATCTATGCCGAGTATAAGTATCTCTTGTCCGCATATGTTTTTTCGGTTGTTTATAAGATTGCGCTTCACAATCTCGGTTTGTACACACTGCCATGTTCGAAGTAGATCTTGTTCCACGTTGATCGGTTGACGTTCCTGATGAGTACATGAGTCGTTTATTAATAAGTTTTAAGCACTCATACGGATCGCACTCGCCAGGCACACAAATACCAGGTTCACATTCGTAGGGTTCTAATTTATGGGAATATGCTTTTCGCCTCTTCATGAATTTTCGCTTCGATTTTTTCGCTTTGATGTTACTTTCCTTAGACTTTTTCGATGCCACGATACTTCCCTTCGACTTTTTCGATGCCACGATACTTTCCTTCAGCTTTTTCGAAGTCGTGACACTTTTATGATGTAAATTTGCAACCTCTTTTACAGTAGGAGTACAAGTGCATTCATTTTTTTTATTGGTCTGATCGTCACATAAGCATTTATGATTTGGATTGATCTTTTTTTGTTTTTGACTATCAGTTTCTTTTTGTATTGATTTGGTCTCAGCTTTGACTTCGGCTTTGGTCTCAGCGCTAGTTTCAGCTTTTTTTTCGGTTTTGCTATCGGCTTTGGTTACGATTTTGGACCCAGCTTTGGAAACGGATTTAGATTTGACTTTTTTCTTCGACTTTTTTTGAAGTTTTAATGTGCAAAAACACCGTCTTAATATCGGACCCAAACCTATGTCTCTAGTTTGTATTGAGTCAACCTGAGAGTCACGACTTGGTGATGGAAATCGTCTTCCTCTTAACCCTCTATCTCTGGTTCTTATCCTACGATAGGCACCATGACCCCTATCTCTCATAGATACTGATCTACTAGATACTGATCCACTAGATACTGGTCTACTAGATATTGTCCTACTAGATACTGGTCGATACTTTTTAACAACAGGAGCAGCCGATTGCACTTCGAGATTATTAGGACTCTTGTCTTTATAAAATTCTATATTGAAACTAAAGTTAGAACCAATTCTAACGGCTTGTCTCTGCGGTGACGCTGGCGTCATAATTCTTTCTTGAAGGACACTTTCACTTAGAGCGTAGTCTCGTCTTCTGCCTCTTCCTCGACGCCGAGCTGTCCTTGGTTGGGTCATTTTAGTTTTCGGCCAAGCTGATCTATGCCGAGTATAAGTATCTCTTGTCCGCATATGTTTTTTCGGTTGTTTATAAGATTGCGCTTCACAATCTCGGTTTGTACACACTGCCATGTTCGAAGTAGATCTTGTTCCACGTTGATCGGTTGACGTTCCTGATGAGTACATGAGTCGTTTATTAATAAGTTTTAAGCACTCATACGGATCGCACTCGCCAGGCACACAAATACCAGGTTCACATTCGTAGGGTTCTAATTTATGGGAATATGCTTTTCGCCTCTTCATGAATTTTCGCTTCGATTTTTTCGCTTTGATGTTACTTTCCTGGGACTTTTTCGATGCCACGATACTTTCCTTTGGCTTTTTCGAAGTCGAGACACTTTTATCGTGTAAAGTTGCAACCTCTTTTACAGGAGGAGTACATAAACATTTATGATTTGGATTGTTTTTTTTTTGTTTTTGACTATCCGTTTCTTTTTGTATTGATTTGTTCTCAGCTTTGACTACGGCTTTGGTCTCAGCGCTGATTACAGCTTTATTCTCGGGTTTGCTATCGGCTTTGTTCTCGGGTTTGCTATCGGCTTTGTTCTCGGGTTTGCTATCGGCTTTGTTCTCGGGTTTGCTATCGGCTTTGTTCTCGGGTTTGCTATCTGCTTTGTTCTCAGGTTTGCTATCGGCTTTGTTCTCGGGTTTGCTATCTGCTTTGTTCTCAGTTTTGCTATCGGCTTTTTTCTTGGCTTTGCTATCAGCATTGGTAACGGCTTTGAACCCTGCTTTGGAAACGGCTTTGGCTTTTTTCTTCGACTTTTTTTGAAGTTTTAATGTACAAAAACACCTTCTTAATATTGGACCCAAACCGATGTCTCTAGTTTTTATGGAATCCATCTGAGAGTCACGACTTAGCGATGGAAATCGTCTTCTCCTTAAGCCCCTATCTCTGGTTCTCCTCCTACGGAAGGTACTGTGGCCCCTATCCCTCAAACGTACTGGACGATACTTTTTAACTACTGGAGCAGCCATTTGCACTTCGAGATTATTGGGGCCCTTCTCTTTATAAAATTCTATATTGAAACTGAAGTTTGAACCAATCCTAACGGCTTGTCTTTGTGGTGACCCTGACGTCACGATTTTTTCTTGAACGAAACTTTGACTACTAGCATAGTCTCGACTTCTGTCTCTTGCTCGACGTCGACCAGCACTTGATTGTGTCTTTATTGCTTTTGGCCTAGCTGATCTACCTCCATATTGAATCATTTTTGATCTTGATGGGTTAGAAGACGAAAAATATGATGATGTTGATTTGGTTCTTGGTCCCTCAGTGCCAGTCATTTTTTCCTTTGCTAATCTTTTTCTTATTAACTTTATGCATTCATAAGGATCGCAATTTCCTGGCTCACATACACCAGGTTCACATTCATATGGTAAAAGACCTGGATATCGTTCTTTTGTTTGCATCTTGACTGCGCCTTTACATTCAGAAACACATTCAAATGGTGGGCCTCGTCCCCGTGTTTGCGTCATACCTTCACTAGTAGCTCTTTCGTGTCCCACGCCACCTCCTTTGTTTCTTTTAGATGCGGCCAACAATTTAAGCGTACAGAAACATCGCTTCAATTTTGAGGGCGGTCGTCTTGCGGCAGTTGCGGCGTCTACATTATATCCTTGTAATTTTGCGGTGCAAAAACAACGTTTAAGGGACCCACTTGTCATTGTGGATTGACCGCGATGAAATACCCCTACTTGTGAATCGTCATCACGACTGGATGTTCCACTTTGTGAAGAGCCTTCTCTCATCCGTCTTTGAGTGTTTACATTTTTTGGAACTTTTCTAACTGCTTTCGGTGCCTTGTGTACATACACTTCCGACGGCCTACTTACGACTTCTGACGGCCTATTTCTAACTTCCGACTGCCGCCTATCGGAATCGTAAGAGGGACCAGTCTTATCTTTATAAAATTCAATGTTAAAGCTAAAATTGGAACTGATTTTGACTGCTTGTCTAGATGGTTTTGCTATTTGCATGTCCTGTCCTTGCCTGTTTAGTGTGTCCATAGTCATTACAGAAGGCTTAGATCTAACTGAAGTGTAACTAGTTCTAACTTGTTTTGGTCTTATATTTCTTGCCTGTATTCGCTTCATTTTTCGTTTGTGACCTGAAGTCATGCTTGAACTAGATGTGCTAGATACCATTGAATCCGTTCCAAAGTCTTTAGTATGTTTATTCCTTTTTTTTATCAATTCTAAACACTCGTAAGGGTCACATTCGCCCGGAATGCAAATACCAGGTTCACATTCATATGGTAATAACTCTTGAAACTTACGTTTTTTCCTTGTATTTTGACCTCTTTCAGATGTTCTAAGAACAGGGCTTTCAACCCTAAATTCAGGAGGTGTTGATGTACCTTGATGAATACTTCGTAACTCCAATTCTTTTTGCTGCCTTCCTTTCTTTTGTAATTTTAATGTGCAAAAACATCGTTTTAGCATTGGTGTAACACTGGAAGCTCTATGACGCATTTGCTTCATCATCGATTGGGTTTCCCTGTGGTGTCTGCCACCAGCACGTTTTGTACCTCTATTTTTACTATGTCTATGATCGGTTGTAGAAGATCTGGATGATGTCCGTCGTCTTGGAACTCTTACAACATCTGCAGTAGGAGGAGCAGATTTTGAACTGCCTTTAGAGAATTCTATATCAAAACTAAAAGTTGAACCAATTTTAACTGCTTGCCTATGTGCCGGTGCTGTTTCACGAGTAGATCGGGGTAACGTTTGGTATTTTAAACCCTGAGGTTGGGTAGGTCTTGATCTTGAATGATGGTCCCTTGCATAGTGGCCCCTTGTACGATATTTCGGTTCACGAGCTACACTAGATTGAAGTCTTCTGGAACGTGAACTGGTTGAGGAAGTCCCACTAGCACTGCTTCTTGATCTGCTGTCAGTGCCAGACATTTTTGAAACTTTTCTCATTAATCGCTTCATTATCAACTTTTGGCATTCGTATGGGTCACACTCGCCGGGTATACAAATTCCTGGCTCACACTCATAATCCAATAGCTTCCTCTTTTGACGAGCTACTTGTATGTTCATGTTACAATAACACCTTCTAAGTAATGGTCGAACACCAGTTAGTTGGGAGTTGTTCCTTAAAGGATTGTGTTGGCTTAGTGCAAGTGAATCAATTTGCGATTTAGTACTTTTTATAAGTTTTTTTTTAGAACTTATGTTTTTTAGATAATCAACTTTACAACTGAATGCAGATTCAAATCTAAGTGTTTCGTTCGAGGCGAAATTAAGCAAACTTTGTTCTCTCGAGCTAATTTGCAATAATTTATATTTACTTTCAGGTATGTATGACTGTATATTCCTAGCTTTAAATGCAATCATTGATATAGAGAAATCACAAGTTGGATTTTTATTGAAATATTGCCACTGCTTAATATGACTTGGATAAGGATCGATACAGTGGAAGTCATGATCGAATTTTAATATTTCTGGAGTTTTTGTTTTATTTTTTGCATTGGCAACTGTACTCATAGTATAAACTTGTGCGAGTTTCTTTGTTCCAAATTGTGATAGCAATTTACTGTTTCTGCGCTGTTCACCCATTTTTGATATTTTATTGTATTGTATTGTATTTACTGTACAAAAACACCTCTTTGGTACCAGACTATTCTTTTTGGTATGTAGGTGGGTTATTCGACTGGAACTATATCTATGGGTTTGAAGATGATCTTCCTGTTTATTGTTTAAAAGGTTCATGTTTTTTGTCCTGCTTTGGTAAAAATGGTTTCCAGATGTTATGCTTTTGTAAAACTCTATATTAAAGCTAAAATTAGAACCTATTCTAAGACTTTGCTTCAAAAAATTATCCATGTACATTTCCCTGGCATGTCGAGGCTGTTGGGACGATTCAGAGTTTACCCTCATTTTCTCAATCTTTTGCAATGAAGGATTCCGTTGTTGCAAATCTGACTTAAAAAATAATGGTTTCGATATGCTTCTTAATGTATGTTTATCACTAGACTTTGATTTCATTTTAGTTTTTTCTTTTAGTATTCCAGAGTGTTTAAACGTGTTGCTTTGGCTCAGCTGATTTAGATATTTTGAATTAATAACCTTTGCGTCATTTTGAAAGTCTGGCCTTATTTTGTTTGCAATAAAAGTAATATTAGATTTTGTATCAGTATTTACAACACTGTTTTTGTTGTAGTACTTTTCTTTCTTACGTATCTTTAAAGTACGTAAACATTGCTTATTATTACGATCAAGTAATAAACTTCGCTCTTCGTTAGTTGAATTTTCCAATGACATTATTTTTCTTTGACTTTTCATATGATTCTTCACTTTACTTGAAAAACTGGGTTTTACTTGGTGCACAGACATATCAGGTGGTTTAGTTTTCTTTCTCTTTAAAAAAGGTGTAAGAATGTCACTGTCATGAGAAATTAAAATAGAATGTATTTTTTCGGTTCTAGGTAATTGCATTGATCGGGAAATTAGACTAGAGTAAAATCTGGGTTTTCGGACATTTGTTTTAACATGTTTTTTCGATTTTCTTTTCTCTCTCTTGATCAATTCTACCTTCAGCTGCCGTGAACTGCATTTTTCGGGACTGCAAATGTTGAAGTCATATTCGTAAGGCAGTATAACGTGCCCCGCTAGCTTAAGTTGACTTTGAGACAAGGACCCTTTAACTGGACTGTTCGGCTGAATCATTGTTACTTTAGAAACTTTTCTTTGACGATGTTTTTTAAATTCTTGCTGATCTAGTTGTAATGTACAAAAGCATCTACGTAAACCATGTTTCCTTGTAGTATTTGTGCTTGTTTGTAATTGCTTATCTGGTGGTTGATTTGTTCCTTCGCCACATTTGTACATAATCTTTACCTTGCTTTGGGTTATTCTAACTCCATTATTTAAGTAACCTTTGTTCAATAATTCTATGCTAAATCCAGGACGGCATGCATCAGTTTTATTGTTTTCTAGTTTTTTCTTCAGAGATATTTCTCGTTTCTGCTTAGAAGTACTATTTATTGCTGTTTGAACGGATTGATTTTGAAGTTTCCGCGGTTTTTCCGTTGTAATAGACGCATCTTTTAACGTTGATTTCATCCTAAGGCAAATGTTTGATTTATCTCGATTGTTACTTCTTCCTATGTCTTCACAAGCAAGATTTACATCGAAACACTCACATTTGGATGCGATGCGATTTGAACAATCAGTAACAGCTTGTTCGTCTTGATTTTTATTTTTTTCTTTGTTAGAAACATGATGATTGGACGTGGATTTTTGCCCAAAATTTATGTTTGCTTGGCCATAATGTTTATACATAAATTGTTCTACTTCTTTACACACACAGTCACTTATTAATGCATGAATTGATAGTTTTGTTTTATTGGAGATATCTTGTGCAGGGCTCTGTTGCATTGTTTCATTATCGTCAGACAAATTATATTTTATTTCAAGGCGAGAATTACTGTCAGGAGTTGCCTGTTTACTTTTTCTTATTGCTTGCCTTTGATTGACATAGTCAGAACACTGACCATTAATAGTATGATCTGTCATGTGTTCAGGGTCATCACGGGACGCTTTTGTTAAAGTTGTCACAGAGGAGAGTAGACTCTTTGAGGGGATACGTTGCTTATCTTTACCATTTAGATTGTTGTTGGTGACATTTTGAACAACTCTAGATTTGGTATAATTTATTTTAAATTTTGTACTGCAGACACATCTCTTAAGACCGTGTCTGCCAGACTTATCTTTTTTGTGTTTAGCATTCGACGGTTTCTTCCGACGGCCAGATTCTTCTGGCAAACGAGGTGCCTCCTGTAGAAAACGTTTTTCACATGGACAAAGCTCCTCACAGCGACGATGTTTTTCGTGACGAAGTGGTTTCTCAAGCTGACGAGGTCCTTCACTTATTTGAGGTCGAGGCCTAAAACGTAACGGCGCTGATAACAATCTTAACCTTTTAGTAAGCAAAGCCGATGATCTTGTTTTTAAATTAGATTTGTTTATTTTACTAAATGAATTCGAAGATGATTGTTTATGGCTGACGGGATATCTCTTTTTGATCGAATTTATAGATACTGAATTTTGGTCACCTGGAACAGTCGTTGTATTTGATTTGAGCTCCTTATCAGGAATAGGACTGAAAGGGGTCATTTTTTTTATGATTCTTACTACATCTGCAGAATCTTTTTGTGGCGTATTTTTGCTTCCTTTTGATATTTGTACTTGATTTGATTCGTTTAAATCGTAAGATTCTTCGATGACTCCAAGCTTTTCTGAAATCTCGTCATGTGATTCAGTTAAAGTATCCTTCTTATTGCGTTTATTCGCTCGTGATTGACTTTTTTGTCGTTTGTTGCAAGTTGTAAGAGGGTTTTCTTTTAACATAGTAGTACTAGGTTTGCTTGGAGTGTCACTTATTTTTGTATTTTCTTCTAGAGTTTGCTTGATTTTTCTTGATCTACGTACAAGTCCTTGATTCAATTCAGAACTCTGTGTCTGGCGTTTGCTGCCAACTTGGTCTTTTGATTTTATTGCGGTCTTATTAGAACAACCCATGTTTTCTTCCGCAGTTTTTCTAACCAGTGAATTTGCATCAGATTTCTTTTTTTGCGAAGCTTTTCGATTAGTTTTAAAACTGTCTTTTATTATTTGCTGAGCGGTCTTTAACAATTCAGTCGATTCGTTTTGTTTGAGAGTTAATTTAGATTTTCTCACTGTTTTATTCCCACCTTCGCCTATATTTTCCATACATGGAGACTGGCAGGCTTTAGCCCGCCTAAGTTTATGGTATGATTTTCTCAATTTGCCATTATTAATAGACATCAATTTAAGGTTATTTGAAGGTATGGAAAGACGATCTCGTTCAGTTATTGATTTTCTAGGAAAGACTTTCTCAATAAGTTCCCTGGTCTTCTTATTTTTTTCCTTTTTAAAGCAAGCACACGTGCAGGGGTCCGACTTTATATTCTTCGCTTCACTAGTTTCTTGCTTAGAAACAAGACTGGACCTTGAAGCAATGTTGCCACCAGCGTAGGCTTGTCTATTCCTTCGACCTTTCTGAACATTTTCGTGGAGTCGAAATTTCGAACTACATGTACAACAACTACAACATTCACTTAATTTTCTCAGTCCAATAACAGCACCTTTGTCTACTAGATCCACCAAAGCAAAAATATCACTGCTTTTCTTCGCCTCCACAAAAGCTTTCCTTACTTCTCTAGAAGATTGCGTTGTCATTAAATCAGCAGTGCTACTCTCATTGCTGGAGATCAACTGACTTCTGAGGGCATCGTACAACGCTCTCGTTTTGATTAATTTATCCATTAGATCACTTTCTCTTAAATGATCATAGTACTTACCCGTCAATAATTTGTTTATCTTGGATCCCTGAACTAGCAATCGCTTTAATGTTTGGCGATCTGATTCAATTTCAGAATCGGATGAAGTACAGGAGCAACTGTTGTTGTTCACCGAGTCTCCTTGTAATGGCTTCATTGTTGCATTGTTTTTCTGCCGGTATTGTCAAAGCCATTAAAACAATACAGGCGAGTGCTCGATTTTTACAAATACAATTTCACATTAACAGTGTAAAAGAGCTTCGTATACTGCGTCACAACATAATTTATCTGAAAATGACAACGACGCAATATCAATGTTACTCTATCATTTCTGTTTTAGTTGAATAAACTTTTTGACAGTGATATTAAGAACGACTAGAGCGGGTGGGTCCTAGACCAAAAATTGTGGTCTTTTACCATGTTCCCTTGAAAACTGCTACATTCCAGAAACTTAGTAGGTAGCTACGGAGTTGGTAGCAGTAAGTTGTTCAAATATATTTTTGTTTTTATTTGGAAGATTGGTTTTTTTGATAGGTTCGGAATTACGCTCGCTATAACTTTTTGTGGCTCTATATTTTACAATTCATTTTAAGATTTATTTTTGAAAAGGATTAGCTTTCCGTGCAAAAAAATTAAAACCCATGAAATTGTGAACAAAGTGACGTGTGCTGTTTCGTGAAACAAAATCGTGAGTTTGACGCGGACACAGTTAAGCAACTCTTGTCGTGATCAGCCCGGGGATGAGTGACCATCCACTGCATTTCGGTACTCCTCCGTGCCTCAGAAAGCACGTTAAGCTGTTGGTCCTGAATGTCACTGACATCTTTGACAGTCGTTACGAGTAGACACAAATCAGAAAATCTGACACCAGTCTTGTCAAAGGGTACATGACTAACAGTTACTCAGTTACTGGGTCGCAGGGTTCAGATAGACAGCCGCTCCATGGAAAATACTGGTATTCAGCTGCATCTGGTTGGATTAGAAGCCAATACCAACATTGTTTGTAAGAGGATACGTAGATTGATGTCTAAATACAAACATATTTAGGTAGTAACAATAATATCATCTAAAAATATTCTAAACAAATAAAAGGTAAACCTGTTTGTTTATTCAAGTTGGATGATTTTAATAATATTGCTGTTGTCTTATATTTGTGTCGAATAGTTTTTTTTTTTTTTAATATCAAACGGTAATCTTTAGAAGAACTGATCCTAAGACAATTGATAGAAAGCCACTATTTAGAACTGCTCCGTTGGTATCACGGTCGCTTATGCGACTGCTGAGTGGGTTCACTCCAAGGTCGGGCAAAAGTTATTGGTTCGTTCAATAGGGATTTCCTAAGGTTAGCAAGTTGCCGGTGTGACACCTTGCTTCGGAAAGGCGGCAAGATCAGGCTTTGGTGCTACGCCTGATCCCTCCCTCCGATCGTATCGAATTGTTGGCCCATCGGACTAGAATGATGTGAGAGTGAGAAAGCAAAGAGTAAGTAGACCTATGTTTGCCGCACACAGTTGTACATTATAAAATCTCCCGCGTCGATGTCTAGTCCGCTGAGATTGGCCGCCATGTCGGAAATTCGGTCTGTAGGGCTTACTATAGCTCTTATTCTCCAGGGACCACAGATAAATATAGCCAGTATCAATCAGCTGACTCAGCGATACTGCTTTCTATCAGCGTCAAAGAATCGTAATCCGATCATTAATTCCAGAGATTATCGTTTACAAACAAACAATTTTACATATCCATAATAATAGTTTAGATGACAGTTAAACGCGCGTGGTTCGACTGGGTGTCTTTATTTCGTTCACTACTTGGTGCATAACTACGAAAATTACTTACGGGACAAAGTCACACCGGCCCACCTTTAGGACCGGGGCTTCAATAGCAAACTATTTCACAACATTTTTGTATGGTTTACTCCCAAACATTTTAATGCATATCTCCTCTCTGAACAAACGATTTAAGTACATCTAATCGTTGATTTTTAAACAAATTTAAAATTTCGAAATCGTCACCGCATCATGGTAAAGAAATTGACGCAAATGTCTGACAGTTGCTTTGAAAAAATCAAGATTTTTTCATTTTATGACAGCCGGCAGCCAGTCATAGTTTTTGCACAGATTAAAGTTTTAGTTGAGACTTTTCCTAACGTTTTTTTTTTGACAAAAATTGGAAAGAGCAGCGGGTGGCCCGGTGTCGACCAAAATCTAAGACCTAGGGAGAGCCCAAAATTTTCCGTTATTGTAAGTTAGTAATGTACTCACCTACACATGATAGGTATTCAAGTTGTACGTACAAAGTACAACAAGTAGGTAGTAGGTACCTACTTCCCGGAAGGCTTAGCCAGAAAATTAAAAACAATTTCCATTCACTTAAAATATAAGAAAATCTTGGATTGTTAGGTACTACTCCTAAGCCTTTAACGTACCTACTCAAATAAAGGCACTGTATTAGTTTGGAAATGATTATTTTGATGAACGTTTTGTAGACAGGTACTGTTACCTACGGGATTGGAACGTAGGTAACTCAGGATGTCATTCTGTGCCACCCCAAAGTTCCAACTTTCTCCAACTTTTGCTCACACACAAATTTTAATTAATGATCATAGAAATTAAACTTAATAAATACTTCAAACTAACGATGACAGCAATTGGCAAGGAGTGGAACCTGTGGAACCGTATAAATAAAAACCTACTCACTTCATTGCCAAATTACTACGGAACTACGTAAAACTTCGTTTCAAAGAACTCTATCATCTATTAATCACGTCTTCCATCAAGTTCAAATCGACGCATCCAAAGACAGCATTTAGGTATTCATCAGAGGTTAGTGACTTGCGACTTGCGAGACACCTGCGTGACAGGTTGCATGAAGTCAACGGACAAACTTACCCAAGTTCTAGAAGTAACAGCCTCCAAAAGTTCCAACTTCCAAATATATTTACACACACACCAAACACAGCACAATTATATTCACAAACATAGCACACATAAAGTAAGTGAGAAATAAGTTATCCGCGAGTTTCAAACAGCCACTGCACCGAACAATAACCGACTCACACACTCGGAAAGCAAAAGCATACTAAGTGAACGCCAAGCTAGCACGCTCAAACTTCGAACCCCACAAAAAAAATGACAACTTTTGAATGGGAATAGGTGGCACCCTCTATCAAACTTGGGACGAAACTTTTAATCAGTTCGTGTAATGCTCAACAGATGGCGTTAAAACGGCAGTCAGAGTCACAGAACATAAAATTAAATTCTCTATTCTTTTAGGTCGGAGTTTACATGAATGCTTTTCGAACGACCCAACAGAGGGCGCTTTCACCAATTAATACTAGTACAACTATTGGGGATTCTGTTTCACCAGTTTCATTAATAAATTTAATAAAATAATATTTACAAAAGTACGTAGCATAGGAAATAAGAAATTAGGGATCAAATATCTGACTTAAATATTTATTTTTCCTTACTTTATTTTTTACACATTTACAATAATAACAAAACAGTATAATCACATTTATATACACGTTGAATGGACTTCACAGTACAAATTTAACAATTTAATTAAAATCTAGGTACAAGAAAACAGAATTAACATTTTAGAAATTGTACATAATTTTTAATATAAACGAAGGCTACATAGAAAAAAAAATCCATAGCTTGGCTTGAAATACGTTGAGTTATCCTAGTAAAGTGCTTTGTTAAACTATGATTTAATTTCTTCTTCAGATTCAGTATCAGATTCAGTTGGAGGCCACATTTCTCGATCATCCTTTTCGTTTCGAGCTGATTCCAGATATTTTTCTTGAGCTTCTAACACACTTTTGCTATCAGTACATGCTGCATACAACTCTAGAGCTTCAGAATTTAGTTCTAAGAATGAATGGCCCCATGAAAACTTTGATAAATAAAATTTTGCTTCTTGTTTATGGCCTGTGATAACCATAGCGGCTGCTAAGGCTTCTACACAACTCAACTGATACGGTTTCCCATAATTTATAGGGTTTGCAGCAACCAAAAACGGTAATAACCTTGGATTTGGTGATTTCATTCTGTCGAATGGAGTCTCCTCAATTTTAGCCCATGAACAATCAATAACAGCTAGTCCAGATTTTTCGATAATGTCTTTGTCATTTGGGCTGACACACTGCTTGCCTACTGGTGACAACACAAGACCGCGGAACTGTTGACCAAGTTTTAAGTTCTTGATGAGGTTATGTCGTGAAAGTTTTCTACCGGAACACTTCTTTGGATCACAATGGTTCAAGTCCCACATGCTAACAGGAAACACAGGTGCAACGCCTTCGCCCTCAGAGTCACTGCCATCAGAGCTATTTTCTTCTGACGATTCTAAACTCAAATCTTTTAATCTTTCTGCGTACTCTCGCTTCACATGATGGTTTGAGCGTTTGCCGTGCACATGGCCCTTCTTTCCCGGTGCCATTATTATTTACGGCGAGCAAAGAAAATAATTAACTCAGGATATTTGTAATTTACTTCAGAAAAAATAAATACACTTGGCAAAACTCAGACACAAACATAACCTTCAAATGAATGGAAGTTGAAACTGACAAATGATAGACTGACATTGACATGATTGACAGTGACAGTAGGAGTGTTGCCAGTTTCAGTTCCCGAATAAAAACTGCAGTGGTAATTCATTGGATTTGTCAATTCCTTCGTGGTAGCAGTTTGGAAGCTCGTGTCTTTTTGTTAGATTTCGCTTCTGGACACCGACTTTAAAGACTTAAAAGTGCAATTTATGCACTTTTTTTCTCACACCTGATGAGCTCACTGTTGACTTCAATCTTCGATCCCACGGTCTCACCTGATGTTTAGTACTTAATTAAGTTGTAAGGTTCTATTTAAAAGCAAGTTGTTTTATTAGCACGGAAAATTAATTTTAAAAAATATGACTTGATCACATTTCGTGAAGTAAACGATAACAATCTAGTAGTCAACTAGTCGCTCAAGAGCCGAAACTCGTTTGTTACGTAGAAAAAGAATGCTTTCTGCACTTCTAAGTGGTTTAACTACTCGTCATCTGATGAAAAGGGATTTTCTATTCACGTTCCTATACCTATATATTTGTACCTATGAGTATCCATGTGTACTGTTTTAGAATGCTTTATTTTACGGTCTAGCCAGTTTACCGTTTTAGGGAAAAGTGAGCAATTATACTGTTTCTAACAAATGGCTGGCAATCCCGATGGTAAGAAGGGTGACCACAGACAATAACACATTTGACAGACGGTTATGTTTCTGTGACGTGCTGTAAATATACTCCAGGCGTGTTCACTTTATGGTATTTTGTATGGAATGTCACAATAATTTGATGTTATTTTTATTTTCATTATAGAATTATTACATATAGACATACGTTAAAGTTTTCTGCAATAAAATAAATCATTAGGTATCTAAAAAGCTTTTGCTAAAACAGTACATAACACACACACAGCCCGTATGACACATTGCTTGTAAAACTATTGGCCGCGTAATTAAATTATGAAGTCCGTCATTAAAATTATAAAAAAGGGTTCTACTGTCAATCATTTACTAGTCAAAATAATAGGTTAGACAGACCTAAATTTTATTGAGATTTAGTTTGATAATTAATTCAAGATTGATTTTACACGCGGAAGAATGAGCAGTGCCTCAATGGCGGGTAAGTTTGAAAAATTATTTTCTCATCGTTTTATTCACAACTGTCGGCCTGATGCTTACAAAATATTGAAATGGTGACCGACTTATTTTGCTAATGACAAATTATGTATTTTCCAAATGAATAAACCTTGTTTCTTTTCAAAGATTCCTCATTTGTGTGAAATGAGTAGGTAGGTAATTTCATATGAACAATTTTGGTAACAAAAATATCAACCATTATATTTTTTTAGCACTCTTGACGTCGATCGTAATGATGATCAAGATTGGGATAGTACAAAATTCGCACACGGTTTTATTTGGATGATATCCTCTCACGGCTCAAGAATCACACCTTTGCGCTTGTTAAAAATATCATCACAATTATCAAAAATATAATACCTACAATATCAAAGAAGACTGGTCTTACACCGTAGGGCTGTCAGCTTTTAGGCCAACTTACTACCTGGCAAGCACATGCATGCATGTTGCATTACATTTCGGGCTAGGTACCTACCGAGGAAAATTTGATCAATCACTCGATCGTGTCCCGCAATGTTATTAAACTCGCATCCGAGTAGCTTGCAGAAACGCGGCGTTTTAGGTTCTGGCTGCATCATCATCGTTGTTTTAGCCCAAAGGTGCGTCCATCCATAGCTGTATTGTATCTCGAAGCCTCCTCCAAGCTTCACCACATTGAACGTTTCTGTGGGTCTCTCATTCAGCAGAACCTTATGACCTGCATCAAGTTGTGCTCTTCTGTAGGCACTCTAAGTTGAGGTACCTACCTATCTTATTGGCTGACTTATTGAACTACTTCCCACGTTATAAATGAACCGTAAACTAATACTTACCTAACTACTTATGTATTTAAATGTACTAGTTAAGTACCTACTACTAATAGGTATTTACACATCACCTACTCGAAAAAGTTCAACTAATTATTATGTTTAATTATTATAACCTCGACAGCCAGTAACGTGATTTGAATTTGGAACCTCAATTGAACATTCGTATGGTAACTTTTACCGCGCGACCTGCACCAGCCACCACTCCTCGTGGCTTGTTATAATCGACTTCAAAAAGCTTAAAAAAAAGCTAGTAGGTAAACAATAAAGTTATAACCGAATAAAATAATAAAAACATGGAAATTCAGGTTGACTTGTATGCATCTGCGTACCCCTTCACAGCGTACCGACGTGATGTTATGTTATGAACTTTCGTAAACAATAAACAGACATGCAATTTCAGCAGTCCCGGGAGATTTGCTATCTTTGATTGAAGAGTGCCGTTGCTTACCTCCGAAGTTGTTCATCAGATCTTCACCAATTTGAAATGGGACCAGTCCGGGAAAATATTTTTCCAAACAAAAAAGAATCATGAATGCAAATCGGTTGACAAATTGCCGAAAATATCGCCGAACAATTTTTTTTTCTGGGATCAGTTCCTGACTTATACCTTCCAGGCAGGAAGGGCGTGACGCTATTGTCACGTATACATGACAAGCAAGCGCGTGGTCTGTACGCCAAACGTCTCAAATATGTAACAAGAAGTACGGCAAATTTGTGGCTTGAGGGCGGGCGCACGCCACCGTTGCGTTTATCCTCTGGCGTTCAAAGATTAATCATTTCCTACTGTGCCCGCGCATGTAGCGCTAGTTTCAGCTGTCGCACTCCTAGTCAGCGCCGTCAGTTTCCATGAGTGGGTAAACGGTAACGGTAGTCATTGACCGACACGCTTGGTTTGTCTAAAAAGTGTTCACAATGACGTCGTCTGTAGCAGCGGCTGCCACGCTTGGGCGTCTCCGTAATCTGTGACTTGTACGTTGTACAGTTTAGGGGCCCATCATAATGCCAGCACTCTCTTTTTCACAACGAAATTGTGATGGCATGGGCTGGCTCAGTTGGATTGGTCGCAGGAATGTTAGTGCCTGCATGAGAAAAGAATATCATTACACTTCGACTTAGTTTCAGTGCATCTTTCATCCTCTTCATTGTTGGTTGGTTCTCTCTCAAGGACAGTTCAATGCGAAATTGAGGTACAGTCCCTACACGACTGGTAATATGGCACTTCAATTTTTTGGTTAGTCACTGATGACAGCAGCATTCATGCGATCGGTAGTTGCGACACAAGGTGTAAGTACTTATTTTTTGTGGCATCCTAGTCTTTATTTTGATTATAGTTTTTAGGTCGGATTCCAATTTGTTGTCACTTAAAAGTCCCTCCTTTTACCTTTCAAACATGATGTTTTTAGCTACTATTGATAGCTAATTTGACAGTTAGTCAAAGGTAGATACGTTATTGAGACCGGCCGTAAGTAGATACCAACCTACATACGAAAAAAAAAAGATGAAGAAAGGAAGGAAATAGATAGCAGACATACATTTCCCCTTCAAGGAACCCCACTGCGGCGATGCAGATGTCGTGGAGGTCGCACCCTAGATATGTCTGTCAGCTAAATTATGCATGAAGTGGCTCTGTCCTTGAAAGCGTATGTCCACAGACACGGATCGATAGAATAAACCATAAACTATCATAGCATGGAACCATAATTACTAACTGCGTGTCTCTAAACGACCGTGGAGGATCACAATCACAAATTATTGTCTTTTTTTTTCTAGACGAAGTTGATGGATGGTTTAGTAAACTTTTGGTTGCTTGATAAGATACTCTTTAGGTACATACATTGTTACGTTGATAATTCCGATATTATGAAAGGTAAGTACCGTGTTTTCTTTTTGGTGCTGTTGTTGCGTCGTTTGGAAAAAATAGTCATCATGGAAAATATTTTATTCGTATTAGAGACAACCTGTTAGCTTTACAGAGGGTGTTCAGTTATTTGGTGATATTGATAAGAGTATATTAAGTACTGAATTTCAGGTGTAGATAGGTAAGGAGATGGGATGAATAAGATAGTAAAGGTTTGCTTAGAAAATTTTACCGGATATTTATTGTTTAGGTACACTTGGTACCTACACATATTTTACAAAACAAACTACATATATCATCACGCCTGTATTCCCCGAATGGTAAGGCAGTAATGCACAAATATACCTATGTGCGCATCTATGTGACAATACATTTGAGCCATTGTTAAAATAATGCACAACATATGTAACATAAAATACCGCACCAAACATGCAGTCTTTATTCTCCAAGTAAGGAACAAGGACATCTTATTTTCAATGCTTTGCGTCATTACATCTTCTCATCTTGGCTGAATCACATGTTGCGTTTACCTGCATTAAAAAGATAAAATACATTAGTAATAATATAATGAAACATACCGTGTCGTTTCACATGCATAATTAAAGTCAATTTGATTGGTGATCGATACTGTCGTGTGACAAGTATTGTTGGTAACGGCCATAGGCATTATAGAGTCACGGTTGGACGGAGCTGGCTGTATGCTCTTGTGTCTTTGCCTCTTTGACAACCATTGCTGTAGAAGCTATTAGGTAAGTCTTTATAAAATACGGTGCTGTTATTTTTTCTAAATTTAAATAATTGCAGCATTTAATTCAATCTTGCGTTGCGTTAAAATAAAAATGGTAAATTCAGGTCTCCTAATTTACTTTATTAACTTTGTTGTCAGATGACAACTATTCGGGTTTATAGGGACATTTTGAATTTCGTTGCCGCCGTAAGTAAACGTAACCAGTTCAATTAGTGAATTGGCGCGAAGCAGCTACTCGTAGGTAGGTAAATGGCTGGAAGTTTTTGTTTGGTATAATTTACGCAACAAGGGAACTATACCTAAGTGAGTATTAGATACCTACAAGTACCTACCTACTTACTATTTCTGTTTCCAGAAAATTAAATAGATAGATGCGTTCGTAACTTGTGCTTATTCTTAATTTGTGCACCTAGGTACAACACTGTTAGGTGAAGAATTTTTTAAACAAAGCTTATAAACAAAGCTTTGTTTAAAAAATTCTGGAAACAGAAATAGTAAGTACCTAGGTACTTGTTACAGTAGGTAAATATTTAGATAAGTGTGTACAAAACTAAAAATTAGTCTGAATTAAAATCGAAATAAAGATAGTGATTTCATTGGGTAAGCTTATGGTCCAAAAAAATGTTGTATTGTGCGAAATGACCAAATAAGCTCACTCTCTTGAGTCTTTTCTATTGCTTTCATTTTAACGTGGATTTGAATTAATCTGTTATTTTTTAGTTTTGTATTAAAACAGTTTAAATATGACTTACCTACTCAGTTAGATACTAGAGAACGAGACAGATGCAGCCGATCGCACGATCCCAGGCGAAACCAACATCTGCAGTCCATTTGTATTGACCAATAAGGCATGCCCGGGATTCGTTACACTGCATTGCATTGGTGCATTATAACATTATACAAGTAGTGCTATTCTGCAAAATAACTTCGAATTACGCTTAGTTGAAGTATCTACCAAGCCTCTACTACCTATCTACTAGGTCTGTCAACTACAAGGAGCAGGTAGATTGACAGCTTACTTCACTAAAGTTTACTCTATGTTGTTACAGAATGAGCCAGCTGTTGTTTCAATTGTTTAAACGTAGTAATAAAATGTATATAACCGTAAATTAGTCTAGACTTCTAGAGCAATTTCCATTAAAGTCTGAGTCTAGATTGTTCGAAGGCGATGACAAGTTAAGTTGTATTAGTCAGAGTCAAACTAATTTTTCAGCGTAGGCTCATGTTGTAAGTACTTACACGTTGTGTGACGATGAATTGAATTTTATGGTGATCGACGTAAAAATATATTTGTATGCTCTGGTAAATAGGTGAATAATTTCAACACCATTAACTGATGAGTGATGTCAGAGTGTTATGTTTGTTTTGTTTTATAGATAATAACTATATTATTAAAGGAAATGAAATTAATAATTTTGTAGAGGCGTTAAGGCTAAGGAAAAGTAGATGATAGAGATCTTTGGAGTTGACTCGTTCCGGTGCCGTAGTAGGTACATACTTTTCAATCGGTATTATAACATTGATGTTGTGGAGACTGGAGCCTGTATTAGGAATACCTGTGTTACAGGGCTCCAGGCCTCCCAACTACCCAGATTAGTTGCTACAGTACAAACATTTTTACAAAGAGCGATATTTTTGTCTTGATGGAAAAATAAATTAACAATTTTAGGACATATTTGCTTAACTAACTGGAAAGAAGGTTGGGTGTAAAAGTTCGTGTAAGAGTGTCTTAGGTTTGGGTGCAAAAGTTTGTGTAGGTGTGTGTTAAGATTGGGTGCAAAAGTTCGTGTGGGTATGTGTTAAATTTGGGTGCAAAAGTAGACCTAACCCATCGCTTTTCATCAGACGAGATCGAGGACAAGTGCTGGCCTCCCGAATTAAATAAATGTAAACAAGGAAGTTAATTTGTATCTCATTTGAAAGACAGAAAGAACACTAACATTTTATTTCGCGGGCATGCTACGCCGAAGAGTCTATATGTACCAATAAATCAATCTGAATCTGAATCTGCATGCTACGCACAAAACCCAAGTCATAATTTCAACCAGTCGTCCTCGATAAGACACGGAAAACTGGCACTCCGCACTGTCCACAGCAAGTCTGACGTAGGTACGACAAATGTTTCCGGTGTAGCCTCATTTATGCATGGCAGAATTCTGGGTGACACCGACAGTGTTCTAGGCCAGTAGTTATAATAATCAGCTGAAAAACCATAGAGCATGGAATAGCTGCCGTGGGAGATTTCGTAATGGCGTCTCTAATAGAGAGATATTCGTGCCCGCGCCAGCATAAGTTTCGGTTGTCAAATCAAAAGTCAGAATGAGGGTTTTTAGGAAAATTTACGCCGCTAGTTTACACCACTTACGGCCGGTCTCAATAACGTCCCTCCTAACCTTCCTCGTAACCTTTCATCAACTGTCAAATTCACTACCAACAGTAGCTGAAACATCATGTCTTGCTTTTAAAACATGACGTTTCAGCTACTGTTGGTATCTAATTTGACAGTTGGTTAAAGGTAGATACTTTATTGAAACCGGCCGTTAGGCGAGAGTTCATCTAACTTGGAAATTAGGTAAACTGGTGGCACTAATTATGTGTTGGAGATAAATAAACGCTATTTATTATATTTTTATTATTCATTTCACTTCCATACTAATTATATTTTTAAATATTTCTTATAAAAAGCATTATTAATTATTATTAATTGTCATGCTTGGCTTGTCAAGTTTCATGGAAAGTTTAAATTCGATCGTTTTGGGAATGATAATCGTGATACCTAGCTACTAGGTTGTGGATGACTGGAAGCCGAACTCAACATGGGAAAAGGCTAGACAAAATGTTTGATTTTTGTCTTTAACCTTTTGAACGCCATTGTCACGTATACATGACAAGCAAGCGCGTGCCCTGTACGCCAAACTTCACAAATATGTGACAAAAAGTATGGTGAATTTGTGGTTTGGCGTCGGGGGAACTCCGATGCGTTTATGCTCTGGCGTTCAAAAGGTTAACAATAATTCCTTACTGCCGAGGCATCTCGGTAGTAAGTACTCTGTGTGAAAAACACACCTTTCTTCAGTCCTTCATTTAAATGTCCCGCAGTGGGTGTGTCTATTTTAGTAGGACAGTATAATTATGTCAGTAATTTCAGTTCTTTGTCGACCGTGCCTAATCTATGGGGATTTCTGTCCATAACACGTAACAATGGTCATGGATAATTACTAACATGAAAGTCGTTGTGATCGATTCGATTTCCATGCTTTCGTTTTGTATGTATTTAGATTTTTATCTGAAGGTTATATACTTTGGTCGATACTTAATATGTACGGGGAAATAATTATTTTGTAATTATCTTGGCATTATGATAATCATGTGAAACGATTATCTGTTAACATTATCTAGTTGACCTGTCATGCGAAGCCGCGAAGGTAGAATAGTATACAGGGTGTAAGTAAAAATACCTAACACAAAACCTGAAACAGGGTCATTGAAAATCAACTGCAGTTGATTTTGTTCCGCGATTGCAGGGTTGGTCTCATAGTAAAAGTTGTTTATAATGATGAGTACAGTGACCTATTTTCAGGTTTTGCATTATTTATATTTCACCTTGTATAGTATTGTTTGCATGAAGACTGTTTGGTGGGATTGGAAAACAGTTTCACATAGAATTGTTCGTTCGTTCTGCTGTTACTGCAATCACCATGTATATTTTCTCGGTCAATTTTTAAGTCAGGTTACCACCTGCAACCAGCTCGGATGCAAGTTGCAGTTACTCAGCGGGCTACCGAGGTATGATGTGACAAATTTTTCGATAATGCCCCGCAATGTTCTTAAACTTGCATGCGAGTTGCTCGCAGGTAGAAAGGCGGCCTTAAACAGATCCAAAACATCCTTTCGCTCCAAAAGCCATACTCATGTGCTTCTTGATGACTCAATGACAATATTTATGTACTTTTTATGTACATTGCGTTGAAACTTGTACCTCATTTGGGGTCGGCGTTACATGTATTCATACTTCATCTACCATGTTTCTAAAACTTGTACCGAATGACGAATGGAGTTAATTGACAGTACCTATAAGAAGTATTGATCACTATTGTGTTCATTTAATTCTAGTGGGAAAATAAACGGTTGGACGTATTGTCTATGAAATCGATCGTTTTCAAAGCCAGACAAGGTCGCATGTTGCGACCTTGTTTAGCCTTGAAGTTTTGCAATCCTTTGAAGAGTTGTAAAAATGAAAGCACGCGTTTTACAAAACAATTGTCTCCTTATCTAAAAGGTAAATATAAATACCCTAACCTAATGCAATATGTTTGGGCATATTTTCCACGGCCCACCCGACCCTCCCTTACACCCTCCTTTATATACAATTATGATACGCACCTTATATGTTGCTGGGAGGTTTCGAAATATCGAAGCCTGATCTAAAATTAAGACTTACTATGTTGCGGGAAAGACTTTACATTTAATTTGATTAATTTAATTTAATCCTTTATTTCAGACATCTAGGGCCCATAAAATAAAAAATAAACATTACACAATAACGTATAATATATAATAACGTATTATAATAATAGTTTGTGTTGTGACGCGACTCTAACTTCTGGATCCTCAAAGTACAGTTGGTCTTCATTCTCATGTACTTACTTACCACGATTTTATAGCCCCTTTTTTTTTTTTTTTTTGGATGGGAAATCATCAAATGACTTCTTCCGCTCTGGGTGGAGCGGAAGGGCGTGTCAGACTCTTACTGACTAAAACCCATCCGTGTTCCTTCTAAAGCCCTTTGCGTTCCAGGGCCGCGGTGACTCTTTCGAACAAATTCCGCAACCCTGGCAGGCTCTGGCCCTAGCGGGCCCCGTCTTCT
>NDFZ01004259.1:33727-64911 GCA_002192655.3 Mamestra configurata
TTTTTGTTCCTTTTAAAGGGTGTGGTCCCTCACCCCTACGCCCTTTCACAGGGCCTCTCTCACGCTGCTTGCTCACTGTCCTCACAGTCACGTCTGATGAGCAGACGCGTACCAGAGAACAGTAAGCAAGCTTGCGCTCGAAACGCAAACCGTTCAACGACCCGAACACTGGTCAGGTCTCAACGGTGTGCCTCTCTCGTGTCCCGCTTTGTCTGGTCTCTCACTTGGACCTTTCCGGCATGATTAACTCTACCGGCAGAGCTCCAAGATCATTGAGACACACAAGCCCCACCACGACGGCAACGTGGGGACACCCTCGGTGGGGACGATTTTATAGCCCTACACTTATCTTCTCCTTTGTTCTTGGTGGGGAAACCTTAAAAAGACACCCGGACTTTAGGGATAAGTCCGGAAAGTATGAAGTCTTACCTCACTAAAACTACCTCGGTGTTCATCATCAGCACATAGAAGGGAGCCCTTACCCCTTACCTCAAAAAATACCACTCCGGAACCCCCTCTGTGCAAGGCCTTCAAGGGCACGTCCTTGAGGAGACTAAAAGGGTCTGTCCTGAGCCTCGCTGTACGCGGCTACAAGAGATCACTGTGCCACTGTCTTCCCGTACTATCAAACATCCTTAGTTTTTTTTTTTAAATCCGTTGTTTGTTATGTATGATGATTAATTTATCTATTTTGTTCGCAGCCTGCTTCAACTACGACAACGTCTCCAACCAACCACCAAACAACTCTAAAGGGAAAGGAGATAAAAACGACGTCATGGATAATGGTGAGTTTCATAACTATTTCTGAATAACTTCTGTGTGTTCGCGTTTTAGAATCCAAAGTCAAATTCTCTCCAATTCAAATTAGGCTGAGAGCTAGCACTTTTTGAACGTCAAATTTTAAATGAAAAAATTCCCCAAATACGCCCCCGTCACCTCTTCCTAGTTTTTTAGCTAGGTAGAAGAAGTGGCGCTATGAACTCTCCTGCAACACACTGTCTGTTAAGTTTTGATCTTGAAGATCTTGAATTTATACAATAGTATGCAAAGTAATTGTTCCCAAGGGAATTTACTAACGTGATGAAAAGTATCCAGGTCACAGTCTATCCGTGTCTCAAGTTTCATCAAATTCGGATCGTTCATCGGTTTAGACGAAGAACGTAACAGACAGTGGGACACACTTTTGCATTAATAATATTACTACGAATTTTATTGATAATTCCGGTAGATAGATTAATTAAGCCGGAAACCTGCTTTTAACAGGTGTGATTTTAGCTGCTGTAAATTTTCCTTCTTGGTAGCAGAAGCGTTCACCTATATGTAGTGTCTGATGTGGACGAAGACGTCAAGACAAATGCTAGATTTATTGTTGTGTTGTGTCGTGGCATGGCATTCACCAATGTCAACAATGCACCAATACAACGAATGTATTCAGGCCTCCGACATATCATAACGAGTTTTGTGACCAATCGACTGCGTAATAAGGCACCACGACACGACACTACACAAATATGTAAACCCGGCTTTAATTTTTTATTACAATTAAAGTCGAGTCTAACTTTCACGCTATTTGCCGTATAAGGCTACGTAAAATATCCTCCTATAACAATTCTGCAGGTCGTTAGTCTGTTATTGAGCAGATAAGTTATTGATGCGTACCTACTGGCAATAATAATACAACTGTACTTATTGGAAGAAAGGGGGTTAGTAATGCGGGCTATGTTATTCAGCAATACCTACTATTGCCGGTCTATTCTGTACAAAATCTCACCGTGGAACCTAAGGTGGAGTGAGCATGAAGTGAGCTGTCATTCCATTCTTGTTTGTATGGATTGACAGCTCACTTCATGTTCACTCCACCTTAGCTTATACGGTACGATATTAACAGAATCGCACTGCTGTTTGTAAGACAAACTATATTTATTAGTTATAGAATTTTCGTATTTGCTATCCTCATCAGTCGTCGTATATGGCCTTTTTCTCTTTTCCCGAGACTCCACTCAAAAACTTCCTGCGAAAAGATTTACCGCAATGCAGGGAGCTACGTGGTTTCAAGATGGAAGCTGTGCCTTCTATCGCTGTATAGGTATCATCCCTAAACTTATCCTAGACATTAAATGAAAAATGTCATTGGAATTCATAAGAGTCATGTTGCCATCATCAAGAATATTTCTGTATTATATTATTTTAAATATCGTTAGCGTTAGCAATGAGGATAAACCATTTAATATTTATGGATTTTATTAAGGTTTCGGAATTCTGATGGTAAGTAGGAGAACTTTAAATTAATTTAACATTAAGCGTGACGGGCTATCGTCCAAACCTTCTAAATGGATATAATGACAAGAGATAGTTCACATAAACCGTCAGATGACCACGGAGAATTTTAAAATGGACACCGATTCTCTAAACATACTCACCTACAATGTTCGGACGCTGGTGAAGGTCGAACCATTAATTGAGCTTAAAAATGCTTTAAAAGATATCAAGTGGGACACTGTGGGCCTCTCGGAAGTGAGAAGAGAGGGCGAACACACAGAAGAAAGATACGAGGCTGTATTTTTCCACTTCGGTGAAACCCAGGGGCAATACGGAGTGTGAATTGGGGTGGCAAAGAAGTGAATGGATAACAGCATTAAATTTGTAGGATATTCTGAACGTGTCCCAATATTCAAATTCCAACTTAAATATAACAAAATACTAACTCTTGTACAAGTCTTTGCACCTACAACTGCACGTAGGCAGCCATTACACGTTAAAAAAAGTCAAAAGTCAAAACGTTTATTTCAATTAGGCCATTAAACTACACTTTTGAACGTCAGCAACGTTCAATTCAGATTGCGATCCGTGATCGTGATCATTGATCGCGATCCAAATTGATTGTGTAACGTGTTAGATTGACGAATCGCAAGATCAGATATTATCGTATTATAATCGGGAAAGGTTCCAAAGATGATGTGCCATTCAAATATAATCCTTCTGTACAAAAAGAGACGAAGATCGGACATCTCATATATGTCACCGCAAAACTGCAGACTCCGTAAGATTGTAATAAATCTTTATTAGATTATAATTTCTCGATATGTTATGAAAAAAACGTTTTGTATACAATAAATCCCAAACAAATTCAATAGTTTCCAAAATATCCTTATTAAGAAAAAATAGTTAACAATTTCATGTGGTATTTTACAATCTTACGGCGTTTGCAATTTTCAGGTGACATATACAAGGCATTTATTAAGGTGATAGGTGGTCATAATCGTATATATGGAAAACTGGATGAACATCAACCACCAAAATAAGCCGGATTTCGACCTAGTTTCTCTACAACTGTTCAGCTTCAGACACTTAAATCAAATATTACAAAAATACTCCGTTTAACAAACCACTGTATTTTGCCTTTGTAGACTATACGAAGGCCTTCGATAGCATAAAAAATCCCGAAATATTCAGATCATTAAAAAACCAGAAACTTGAAACTCAACATAAAAAACAAATAATCTCTTTAGAAATATACCACATTTATATACCACAATTAGTACCGCTAACATAAAACTTAATATTGCAGGACCTTTTTTTTTTAGCATTACAAAGAGGTGTAAAACAGGGTGCCCACTCTCCATACTTATTTACGATCACTCTCGAGGAGATGTTTCGTTTCGATTTAGTCGCTCGCAGCTTCATGGAAGACCAAGGGCATCGAAGTCGGCAATAGGAGACTAAGAAACGCGGGACTCGCGATGAATCGGTCAAAGACTAAAATGATGACAAACAACAGCAAACGCAAGGTTGAGGTAGAAGGGCAGGAAATACACTATTGCGAAGAGTTTATCTACTTAGGCTAGTTAGTTTTTCGAAAACAAGCAGGAAAGGGAATTCGATCGCCGCATCGAAAACCTGGAAAAGTTTCTGGTTCGTTATACACACTGAAATTTTAATGGTTGTTTTCCCGCGGCAGAACGATTAGCCATCAGTAGAACTATCAAAACATAAAGGTACACTTAAAAACTAAAATAGTTTTTGAATTTCAAATATTAAAAAAAAAAACTCGAAAGCGTGACAAGCAATAGTAACTCAATAGACGTGACGTAGGTATTACTCAACAAACGCGCACGCGCCGCCGTTCGCTCTTTTAAAAGCGTTTCATAAATGTTCAGAGCAAAATAAGCTCTCGCGCGTAGTTATACGGCATTAACTTGCCTGCAAGCACGCATCGCGCGCGGCGTCCTTTTATGTTAACTTATTCACTGTGTTTCATTAAATCAGGAGTACCTATCAGCTGGTTGATACGCGAAGAGCAACGACCGCGACGGCTTTGCGCGAAACTATCGTGATGTATAACTATTAGTTCGAAGTCGCTTTCGATTTTTATTTATCACAATTGTTATTCTGCCATTTCTTGATTTTAAATTTGTTATTTTTCATAAATCGATGTGTTACCAAGACAAACTCATTTCGCTGCGGGAAAACAACCATTAAAATTTCACGCTGTAGATATAAAGAATAGTTAGTACTTTTGTAGCTAATTAAGGGCGATATCCCGATCTCCCTGAAGCGCAAACTATCGACATGTGTATTCTGCCCGTCCTAACCTACGATGCTCAGACCTGGTCACTCACCGAGTCACATGAGTTCCGCCTTGAGGTATGCCAAAGTGCAATGAAGCGCAGTATCCTAGGTTTAAAAGAATTGATAGAGTACGAAACACCCATCTGCGCTCCAAAACAGTATCATATACGTGGGTACCTAGTAAGAATAAAAAAAGCTGCCAGGCTGAAATGGGACTACGCGAATCATACCGGCTCAGCTGCATGCATAATGGCCGCTGGGCAAAAGTCACTACGCAATGGGTGCTAGAGGATGGACGGCGTCACCGAGGTTGGCCCGGAAAGCGGTGGCGAGATGATCTGAAAACACACCGCGAAGGATGGTTCGAGGTGGCCCAATAAAACAGTGTCTGAAAAGATATGGGAAAGCAGGCCTTTGCCCAGCAGTGGCTAATATAAAACTTGCCAAGCGCGAGTCGAACACGCGTGCAAAGGGCCCGAACGAATAATATTTTTTTAACATGTTAGGTACTTAAAAATCATAGACTTCGTATAGTTTTCCTGTAATCCATAGGTAAAGATGTTTTTTTCGGATATAAGGGGAATGATAAATTTTCAACTATTTCTTTAATATCTTAGAAATGGAATATTTTAAACATGTAAAAAAAAACTTTTCAAGGGCTTACGATGAGCCCTTTCATTTGATGTAGCACATGGTACACTTAAAAAAAAATATTTTAATTTTCTCATTGGCCCCCCCCAAAAAGGTAACCCAATTTTCAATATTTATTTATTTTCGTATCCGTGTTTGGGTCACAGAATATTATTATAGGTACCAAATTTCAACTGTATCGCCAGACAGATAGACAACCGAGTGATCCTATATGTGTTCCGTTTTTCAATACAGAGGCTCGGAACCCTAAAAAAAAAACAATTTAATTGAGTTGTTTCATCAAAGCCAGCAAAAAATGTATACATAGTAACTTAGCTGGAACAACGTTTGCTCGACACAGGCAAGCAAGAAAACGTAAATGTTTTCTTTTCAATTGATTCTACCCTACGAAGCAATAGGTACGCTACGCAACCTACAAGTATGGTTGTATATAGAAACAACAATTGTTTGATTGTGTGAAAGATTATATGGTTATAAAGTAGGTAATCTATATCTTCTATCTACACATATATCTATACATATAATAAAAATGTAAGCGATCGCTGTCTGTACATGGAAAACATGTGAGAAAAAATATTATTGGGACCTTTATCAACGCAAATAGCACCCAAAACAATGATTGTTAGAATTTTTGGCTGTTTATCTGTTTGTCTGTGCGTTTGTGCAGGCTAATCTCAGAAACGGCTTATCCGATTTAGACGTGGTTTTAACAAATACATTGTGGTAAGCTTCACTTAACATTTAGTGTTTGTTTCATGTCAATCGGTTCATAAATAAAAAAGTAACGCCAATTTAAAGAATTACGTCGAACATTTGTTAAACTATCTATATATATCTATTCTTTCTCTGTTCAGTAGCATTGACTGAAACTTTACTTAACTCTGCCTCAAGTAACTATTCCACGCGGACGAAGTCGCGATTTTTAAGATTTGCATGCAGATTTTCCATTCAGTGCTCTGCTCTGACGGCTCTATATCAATTAAAACAATGTACCCACCTACCGATAGCTTAACTCAAACTGAAAAGAAAAAGATAACCTACAACATAGAAAACTAATCAAAGTTTAAACCGTTTAACTTACAATTTTCTTTCAAACTAAACTACGGTTAAGCTAAAGTAACTGGCACAGAATTAATGGAAGTATACGTTGTAGTAATTGTTACTTTGATTACGTGTTAAGGGCAGGAGCACGCGACCGTACACACCACACGGCATACAACCTACAGGGTTTTCATTATAAAAGGTGGAGGCAATGACCTTTGAACCAATACTAGAAAAGATTATAGGCCTGTTTATGACAGTTCCTGAAAGGAACATGATGTGGAAAGAAATGATGATTTATTTATAGGGGCTGTTTTGAGTTCAATTACTTGTGTGTCTCAAATGGTGTTAATATTTGTTACGGTTCATCAGTAGTAAGATATCATCGTCCTCTCTTATCCCCATTTATTTGTGGTCGGTAGCATCTTCTTCATCCATATACTTGTCTCTATTTGCCGACATCTCAATAGTTCTGTTTTCTCATCAAATCACTAATCAGTTACACGTAAACCGTCCGTCTCTTCTTAGTCTAGTAAGAATTTGGTGTCGATATGGCTACGCTGCCGCGCTGCAACAACTTTTATCGATAGGTAGATACTGGCAATGGGGGCTGTGATTGTCTATTTGCTGCTCTTGGGTAGCGTTGCAGAACTAGCTTCACTTTTTGGCTGACTAATCTACCATTCTACATAGACTATTCAAAAGTGCCTGTGAATGGTCTAGTTGAAATTAACGTTTCTGATTTGATTTAAAAAAAAAAAATTGGGAGAATTGGCAAGGTTGACAAAAACCAAGGGTTAATGGCATAGACTACCATTCCAATACAATAAAGCAACTTTAAAATTATGAAAGTAAAATTAAACAAAAACGAAGAAGAAAATAAAAAAAATGTTGACATTTTATTCAAGTTCTGAGGTTAGAGATCATTTAAGTTCAAGTTCGAAGAAATTTATTCGTATAAAAGCTTTGTGTTGAAAGAATAACAGTATTTTTCATACGTTTTACAGGTTTCATGGCAATAGCGTTGATACCATCCATCACGTTTTTTAAAGAATTCTAAGCTAATTAATGAAAATAGCGGTGAAGTAGGGTTGTCGCTTAAGAAGACGCTTTACAGCCAGACATCAAAATAGCATCTCCAACTCCTTAATATCTAGACCCAATACATCCATAATTTAATGATTGAAATGATTCCTTCCGTTTCCTTGTTATATCATCGTCCTTTTTTAAATTAATGAAAATAGTGTCGTGAATTATCTCTCCTTCTTGTTCAATGTTTAATATTCCTGTCCCTTTAGCTCTGTCATCTTTCAAGCATCTGTCACACTACACAGTTTGATTCAATCCATACATAGATTTTAGCCTTTTTGGTATTCCCCTAAATTCAAACTGAAAAGTTTGGAATAGATGTAGCACTTGTAGCAGAGAAGTAACAAATTGCAGACAATGTAGCTTGGAAGACACCAATCTGGCTAGCAATGATTTCTGAAAAGCAGATTACCACAAAAGTAATAAATCTTATGCTATTATTGTTTGATTCTAACGACACAAAGTACAGTTTACCAAAAACTATTTTTTTTCTGGTGGCAACCCTGAGTGCTTTGCCAACTATAACAATAAATTCATTTAACTTTAAGCGCCGTGTTTTGGTGTTTCCACTAATTTTACGGTATTCTGACTCTAATAGCTTTTCTTTTGTAAGAAAATATAAAGGACAAGTGATTTAATTCGGTTCAAATTTGACTTATTTCGCTTGACGTTCCTATCAACTAAACGTTTTTGTTATACTTTCTCGATGCAGCTAGGACTTGACCCAAAAGGTAGGTATTGGAGATCTTGGCACACGGAACAGAAGTTATATAACGTTGAAAACTACAGATGAGACCAGAAATCAATAGTGTCTACGCTACGACCCTAGAGAGCTGCGGTACGTAGCTTTGTAGATTTGAAATGTAGCACCGGTGCCTACTGCGGAGATTATGCGGATGATTTGCACTACCGTAACACACAGTCGCTTCACTTCTTCATTTTACGACTTAAACTACGTTAAATTACGCAATGGACCTCATTCTGGTGGACACTGACGTTTAAATTGAACCAAATTGCCGCCTTAAGACTTCATGTTGACGAGCATGAGAGAGAGTTCTGTCCCGTGTAAATATGTGAGTATAGACAATGAATAAGTTTACCTCTGCTGGTAGGTAATACTTTGTTCCTCTAAGTAGCATACTCTGAGAGCATCGTCCTCACATAATATTAAATTATTTTTTGTTTACCAAATATTGTAAAACCATTATTTGGAAAGAGTAACTATGGAGTTTCTTGTCCGTTATTCTCCACAAGAATCTACCTTTCCGAATGGACAGTGGAGTCACTGTATTAATTTTATACTATTATTTTAACTGTAAATGATGACGTTCAAAAGTTCCGATTAATGGCCTAATTGAAATAATAAACGCATTGACTTTGACTTTCCTGAAGGAGACTCACACATATAGAGACACGCGACTGGAAAAAGGCTGCCAATACGATTGATTATGGAGAAGAGAGAGATATATGATTTTTTTAAGACAGAAGAGCTAAGTTTAAGACATCGCATTCATTTAATGCAGAAATAAATAACACGCCAAGTAAACAAGTTTGCCAGCTCTAAAAATAGAACGATTTCTTGTTTTGCCCAAAATAGCAATGCAATGCTTTTATTTGGTGGGTGTACGATAGCCTCGTCCTCATTATATACCATACTGCATTCAATTACATGTCCATCTGGTATCAATAGCTTATGTAACTCGTCTACAGTTTAAATTCTGAATAGGTACGTTTCCTTATCACGGTCCATTAACCAAGATCGATGTTCCGGTATGATTCCATCCCATTGTTTTGATTTATATCGAAGCTATTTTGATGTCTTCTTTAATGAGACTGGGTTGAACACAATTTGTTATTTAATACAAAAGTCGAATAGACTATTTCCACATTTTGACTAAAAAACTTTATACTTACTACCATAATTGCATAAGTTTCGACAGGTGTTATTGATAAGTATATTCTCCTTTTACTTTTTGCAGCCAATAGATTCCCTTATTTTCTAATCCAAAATATTACATTAGGTATATTAATTAGCAACTCGCTAAATATTGGTGACCCCGACGAACGAAAAATACGAGTGAGTACGTTTTCGGAAAATATTGCAACAATCCCGACAAACATTATGCGTTATTTCGTTAGACTCAAAGTCTCAAAGCATTTGTTCAATCAAACCATTTACAGGCACTTTTGAATTGTCAACGTCGGTCGGTCAAAAAGATGAAGTTCCTTGCACGTTCCAAAGCGTAGATCTCTATGGAGAAGAACGTGCAAGAAACTACACGGAAACTCTGTTAAAAATAATATTTTTTATAAAGTTTTCATTCATGTTGAAATTATATATGGGTACATGTACGATGTAAAAGACGTGCAGGATGATAAAAGCGTCCAGAGTGAAAAGAACAATTCAAAGAAACAATTAAAATAAACCGTGACCGCCGAGAAATGACCAGTCCAAGCTGACAGCGCCCGTTCACGAACATGACGCATGCTCTAGCACCATTCGGCTCAACCATTTTGAAGGCTTACCCATTGAAGTCAGCACGATTTTAAGTCACACTATGACGGAAGAAAATTGTGAGGACTGCAACACCTTCGACATCATCCACGGGCATGGGCCGAGTGTCAGTGTGCCTTCGTCCTTTTTGGCTTGACGACCCGGATATATGGTTCCCCTAAACCCAAGTCCAGGTGCAGTTTGAACTAGCGGGAATCAAAACGGAACAGACTAAATTCTTTTCGATTCTTCAGCAACTGGACCATAGCGTAGCAAAAGAAGTTCGCGACATCATTGTCAATCCACCATAGACTGATAATAAGTACACCAAACGAAAACAAGAACTTTTCAAGCGGTTATGTTCTTCGCGCAAACAACGACTTAGTCAAATGCTGACTCGAGAAAATTTAGGCGACAGAAAACCGAGCTTGTCCTTGCTCCTTGCACCATCTTCGAGCCTTTAGGAAATTTCAAACCACCTGGTTGCAGATTCTCTCATTTTCACATAGACCTAATAGGTCCTTTACCTTCATCTAATGTCAAAAAGTACTGTCTTACTGCAATACACAGGTCACTACAGAACATCACGGCTGACACAGTATCAAGAGCTTTTCATGAGATGTGGATTGCAGGTTTTGGTTGCCCACAGATTGTTACCACAGACCAAGGCTCCAATTCGAAAGCCATTTGTTCAAGGCATTCGCTGACCTACGTGGAATAATACACACAACAGCATACCATCCACAAGCGATGGCATGGTCGAAAGGTTCCACTTTGAAAGCTGCAATCATGGCCCACAATGTCACTCGATAGACAGATATTCTTCCCACAGTTCTCGTAGGAATCAGAACAGCTCATAAGAGAGTGATGAGAGATGGTCTATGGAGAACCCTTAAGGATATTAGGTTAATTTTGTCTAACCCGTTTCTTCTGACACTCCAGTACCTGTGGATTTCGTATCTCAACTCAGAGATTGCATGAGACGTTTGGAACCACAGCCAGCTTCACGACATTCAACATTTTATCCATTTAGATCTGAAGTCCTGTAAATACGTATTCCTCAGACAGGATTTGCGGCAATGAAATCGCCACAAAAAAACCAACGAAATCTACACCACAACAAAAAGTAACGCAGTGACATCTATCCCGCCCGCAACGAACTACTGAAATAAATCCTGCATCGCGATATCAGAGTTTTCTGTGCGATTTGAACATGTACAACAGCCCGAATATCAACAATCGGGCAGTTAAAGTTGTGTGTATATTTGTAGGAACAATGCCAGTAGAACTTGTTCTTAATATTTTTGTTTATTGCCATAACATAGCCATCCAAAACTAAGACCGAATTGCGTTTTTGAGAGAATTCAGGCTTTTAATATGATCCTACATACGTTTTTCACAAAGTTCACTTGTGCATGCAATGCACTACTTAGTAGTAATGCTTTTACGTGTATTTATGAGGTGAAGACAATATTACAATGTATGAGGGTAGCTTGAAATAAATATGAATCACTTAATTGTTGCGTTCAGAAATTGACTCTTTTTTTAACGAAAGTTTTTGTTTGTTAATAAAATGATACATTTAATATATCTGTGATTAATTTTCACAGATATATTAAATGTATCATTTTATTAACAAACAAAAACTTTAATAATAAATAAATAATAAAAAAGGTATTTAATCTAATAAAAACAACATCGATTTATTATTATGAAAATGTGATTTATTAGTAAATTTTGTGTTTTTCTTGTATTCAATATAAAAAGTAGGTATTCAGTAAATTGATATTTCGATTGAATGCATAATATGCGATGCGTTGAACGCTCGATCAAACAAGCATTCGATATTTTGAGCACTCGACGTATTGAGTGTACGATATATTGTATGTTCGTTTTATTAACCATTCCATATTAGGAACGTTCTAATATTTAGTCGTTCGATTTAAAGTGGTCGATCAATTGATATTCGATTATTTGGCGTTCGATTTGTTATAGTACACCCGGTCGGAGGATCCTCCTTTTTCAATGGAGGTATGCGGGACTTTACACCCCGTGCCGCAATTTCTCTATAACACTGGACCTTCTAAGGTTGCGAGAATGACTGACAAGACCGCCATTTTGGACAATGTGCCCAAGAGACCATTGACAGTGTCAATAGATCGGGTCAAGTCTGCATTCATTTTGGCAGAAGAGGACCGAGCCCTGCCAAGCCAAGCCAACTCGACCCCCGCCTCGCCGACAACCGCCAACTTAATACTCTGTCGTTTCGGCTAATCAAGTTTTCTTATTTTCTAATCATAAATATAAATTTATATTATTTAAAATTCGCTAAAAGAATGTCGGTAGATTGTCTTTTAGCGAATTAGTAGGTACATGTATGACCATAGTGCTGTTTGTATCTTTGGACGACTAGGTACAATGTTAGGGTAAAGTATTTATACTTGAATATATAGCTACAGCACAGACTAAATATGACGACGCGCGACGTCGACTAACTGTTGCGCAGTTTGGCCGTGTATAAAATGTAAAAATGTTTGGTCTAGAATAAACAATTTATTTATTTATGACTATGGCATCCGCCAGATACACTTGCAATAAAGTCATTGACCTTTCCCTAATATTATGAACCGTTTTTCATTACTAGAGAACGTAAAGGATCACGACTGCAGTCGATTCAGGACAGCTTTATGTCTTTAAGAAAGTCAATACATGTAAGTGGGTCAATAACCGTTATTGCACACTAGCTGTCACCCGCGGCTCCGCCGGCGTGAATTTCGAAAATGATCCCAAGGGAATATACTCCCGTGATAAAAAGTATCCTACTGTTATTCCAGACAATAAAAAAAACTATACAAACGACTACAAATTTAATTAAGTTCCGTTCAGCTGACGTGATTGAGTAACAAACATCCATCCATACATCCAAACTTTCGCATTATAATACATATTAGTATAAACTTATCTGGTGACTACCGTATGACTGTTTTAAAATGTAAGTATAAAGAGTCATACATTCGTGTCTGGCCGCTGTCTGTAACGACTCAACAAATTAAATCATAACTGCATTCGCCGGAGCACGTTGAAACCCACTACATTGTTCAGTTCTAAACTATGATAACTGTAAATGTAAATTTTAAATAGCTAGGTACCACGTATTTTTTTGCTTTTGGAGTTTTTGGATTCGTAACTTCGTAAGTATTCCGTCTCACTTCGGCGCCACCCCACCTTATTTGTAGACGCTCTGCTGGACTCCGGGCGCGCCGTCCGGCCCTCCGGCGGCAGTCAGTAGTTACCGTCGAAGGCTCAAAGACGTATATTCTTATATTTCTCGTCTTTATAAACAGACTGTTATGTGCAAGGATCTGATCGTGTGTTCGTGTTGTGTGTTGTAATATATAGTTAGTGTTGGACAAAATGTATCTTGGCAAAATTAAAACGTCATCAAACAGTAAGTTCGTTTATATTGTATGTTTAATTGTTTACCGGTGTTGTTTTTAAGTACTGAGCGAGACGTTTGTTCTTGTGTTGGATGCGGCTTCTTAGTTCTATTGTGGTATTTAATTAATTGCTGTTCCACATTTTATTGTGGCTAAATAAATTCAGACATTTTAATAAAATTATGAAAATGTTTAACCGTAGGTATGCTCATTTCGGCATAGTATTTTCGATGATATGTAGAGATGAAGTATGGACTAACCTTTTAATCTTATCAAGGTTAAACCGGGTCCCAGTCCCACCCTTGAAAAATAACATACGGCATTTTGAGGTTAAGTTACGCATGATACTAATACAAATTAAATGGTACTGAACTGTGACCTAAACTTGACGAGTTAATAATTAATTTGTTGACGACAGCTGATAGATTTCTTACTGGTGTACATTGTATACCGAATATATAATGAGAACAGTTAAATAATTCAACGACAGTGTTGTGAACTGTATCGATTTGAACGAGAAAGTAGGGCTGGCTCAGTAACCAACCCCTATGTTTGTCGACGATAAAAAATGTGTCATGCGGGAAATACAATAAACAATTATAATTTGTCAGACAGGTGTGACTGTAAACTAGAAAGTTCTAGGCTATTGACATTACTTTGTTCGATTTGTTGCTTCCAGATTGATTGATCGTATTATTTTCATCGACGTCGATAGCTTATAAGTTCAAGAAAGTTTAGTCAACGTTCTTACGATAAGGGCTTCGAGGTCAAGTACCTACTAAAAGTACTTAACGAATTTCTCCCTAGCTTTATGAAAGGTTAAAGGTTTTTCATTCCAGTAGATATTGGTAGGTATGTTAATATGGTACCTGGCTACTTATTACTTATCAGTTTATCACTATCAGAGTCAAATTTTGTCACATTTTTCCGCATTAGCGGTTGATAACAGTGCGAACTGTTACTAGGCAACGATAGTTTTTGCCGCATTAGGTACGGTTTTTAAATATTGAAATGAATTTTTGGGACCCTAAATATTTTTTATAAACGGTTTATTTATGGAACGTAGCTATTCTGCATTTAAATAAAAATCCTACAATGAGGTAGAACTGTTTCGCAGTGGGAGGTAATCTCTGAAGATGTGCAAGAAATTTTGTATTCGGGTCTATAAAAAATTGTATATGAATCAGAGGTAGGTTAGGTACCTACCTCTGATACAATTTTTTTTGCACTGATAGAAAGCAACACTGTCACTGAGTGTTTATTTTTGAATGGCGTCTCGCAGTTCAACCTACGAGGTTGTCGATTGCTTGCCTGTGGTGGTCTTAATTGTAAATATTTAAATCCTCCAGCCAGGGCTTTTTAAAACTAATATCACTGATCGTCAAAAGCAACTTCTTATATCCCGGTTTCCGTGGCAAACGAGTGAAGTCATTGATAACGACAACAACAACAACAACACGAACATATGCTACTGCGATTTACAATAAACTTGTTAAATGTAGGTCAAGGAACTGTTTTTGATTTTATCACAAAGTTCGCGATCGCGTGTCAAGCCTTGTTTTGTAAATAAACCAATAAAGTTTTTGTGAAGTGCCACAGATTGATGGAGATTTCCTTAATAAATGCCCTTATTGATATTTATGTTTTGTTTATACTGTTGGTTAAGCTTAAGTAGGTACTTAAACGTAGTGGGTTTGAAACAGTGGACTGTTAACGCGATTATTGGTTGATTGGAGCTGATTTTGTAGTTGCTTTTTCCTTGATTTTTTTTATACTTAGGTACTTGTTTTTAAAAGTAGTCGATGAATTACCTTTCGTATGAAGAACTAGCTGTGCTCGCGACTTCGGTCGCGTGGTTGTCGGAAAAAAAGGATGAATATAGTCTACTAGCTATTGCCCGCGACTTCGTACGCGCATATATCCCGTTTTTTCCCGTTCCCGTATAGCCTATAGGTACTATACCTAGGGTTTTTGTATATGATGGCCACATTCATGAGCAATACTATAGGCCCTATAGCAGCCCTCATGAATGTGGCTATCATAAGAAAATACTTAAATTTTCAAAATCCGACTGGTAGTTCCAGAGATTAGCGCGTTCAAACAAACAAACTCATCAGCTTTATTATTATTATTATATTTAGTCTATATCAGGAATGGCCAATCGGTCGATCGCAGTTGCGGCTATTAGTCCAGCCAGTCGATCGCGGCAAGGCAAAATATATAAATACTTATTTATAACAGACTGCGCGACTATCAATATAAATAGGCTAGGTTAATATAATTAGAAAAATATGAAGGTAATATAGGTATAAATACATAGTAGGATAATTAAATAAAAGGTTACATTTACCAAAATGCACTGCTAACTTTAAATTTAATACCTACTTAACTACTGCTTCATTCGAAGCATGTCGGGCAAAATGAGGCAAGCAAACCTTCGATTTGCCAACGATATTGTCCTTTTCGCCCCCACAGCTCTAGAATTCCCGACCATACTCCACCCGGAAGAAGTCATTCGATGGTTTCCCAGCATTAAAAAAAAAAACAAAAAAAAAAGTACGTTAAGCTTTGTATCGTTCATGCATGAGTAAGAATCCTATTCCTAAAAGCACCCTTATTCGCGTTAAGTTCGTCACTATTACTTATTACAATCAAACAAAGAGAGCAGTGTATCTTCAAAACCAAATAAGTATGGCAAAATTTTCCGCCAGCGTTTGGCGACGTTCCAGCAAAAGTATTCACGAGCAGTTATTTTAACATAGTACAAAAAGTATTACGTGAAAATAATACAAATCAGATTGTTAATAATGTTAATAAAAGGCCGACAAACGAAGTCGCAAATTGGCATGGGCGTCAAGTTGCAATTTGAATGCAGTAGGTGGGCTATCAGTCAGTAAATACGGCATTGCGACCAGATGTTCTGCAATGCAGGCAATGTTGACGTTATTGAACTTTGATGAGATCTGCTCTGCTGAGCAGATGATAACGAATACCTACTTAGTGAGGTAGGTAAGTATCTATAACCTTTTTGCCCAAGCACAGCAAACTACAAGACAGAACAGCCAAGATGTAGATTAAAGCTTGAGAATTACACGGTTTAGAACTTGATCGAAGGTTTAGAAGGATGTAGGGCAGGGCAGCCCTTGACGAAACAAAACGCAGGTTATTGATTTGAGCGAAGACCCGAAAGGATTACAGAGTAACGTAATACACTTCAAGATCAAAAAAACACATTCGCATAAGTATTGCTTTCTCAATGACTAAGTTCAGATAATACGTTACATTATTGATAAGCTTGTATGTACTACTGTATTATATTCTGTTGTTATCCGAGGTTATAGACCTAACGGCCATATTGCGTAAAGCGTGGCGTGACTGAAACAAAACTAGGTCTATCTCCCTCTTACATGTTATCATCTTTCTAGGCGTTTCTAGAATCTACAGAATGTGTGGGATTGGATTACGGTCCCACAGATACGGTTGGGTATCGGCTTTTAACTTCCGGCCTACATGACCTTCAGATATCTTATGAAGGGTGGAAACTACTGCCTATTAATAGATCTACAGTATTTTAATTGATACTTTCGTAAGTTAGGTAGGTGTCATTCGTTGACTATGGCTTGAATCAAGTTCACAACTAGTTTTCGACTAGGTATTGTACCTAACGAGTTGATTACATGGCAAGGTCGCGAGTCAACGACTTCCATTTTTGATTCACGAACTCCGTTCATAGGTAGGTAATAGATAAAATTCTTCGAGTAGCATAACATCACACCAGTGTTTCTGCAGGGATAGGTAGGGAGAGATTTTTTAAGACCTACATTTCTCCAGTTAGGAGTCCAATAATATAATGTGATTGGAGCTACTCTTTTTTCAAGTTATTGTTGTATTTTTCTATAATTTCTTGCTATTGAGATTCTCCGAACTGCCTCAGTGGTCTAGTGGTCGTAACCGAGACTTAAGAGCATAAGAGATACCTACCTTACTTGAGAAATTGAATGTGCTGGCTTGTTGGTACTGAGAGGTCGAGCACTCAAGCACGACTTCTGAGAATAGTGGTCTGCCAAAGGTTAAATTCTTAGACTATTTTGTTTTTCTTGCTAACATATTTCTTTCTTTCCTAACTTACAGTAGCATGGCACAGACCGCTGTCGGGGACCTCGCGGCAGGAGGAGGAGCTGATGCAGAAGTCTGTGCGCGCGCTGACGGCCGCCACCGACCCTCTGGAGAAGCTGCGTCTGCTGTGCTTGTCGCGAGGGGCCTTTGGCATCCTGGGGCTGGGCAGGTAAAGATAATCTTTTCACATTCCTTAAGCATTGACATATCGACCGGTCCAGATTTTTTTTGCATTTGGTGACTTACATTGTGGGGTAAACATAAACTTTCACCTTACCTTTGTCCATGGGAAATGGTGAAGGCAGAACCTAGGTAAGGCACAGATCGCCACCTGCTGCGATTCTAGATAAAAAATGTACCTGAAATACGCCACGCTGTAGCTTCCGTTAACTACGCGGTCGTCTTTCTAGAACTCTTCGACACCATCGGCCATCCGTTCTGCAAGCAAAGCAAGCTTTGATGCGATCACGAAACTCCTGTAGTTTTGTAAACATGGCAGTTATGCCACTGTTCATCGTCGCGCATTAAATTATTAAATTGTATTATGGCCATTATGGGAGCCGTTAAGGAAAAATATCTTATCAAACTTTTGAAATCGGTTCGAGAACATTATGTGCTTAAGTAGGTACGGTGTATGTTTTATTTTGATTACTGTGATAATCGTAAAATTATAATTTTTCAGAATCTTCCGAACTATGGATGACGATGGCAGCAAACAGTTGAACAAGGACGAGTTCTTTTACGGAATCAAGGAAACTGGACTGGAACTCAGTCATGAAGTAAGTCAAAACTTTCTTCAACAATCCAAAAGTAATCTTGAACAAATTTAAAAAGTAAATATCACAGGTAGCTTTTAAACCTACGAGATTTTACTCCTAAGAGTTTAGATGTAAAGAGAAAGCAATATTTAGTTTTGCAATAATTTATTACCGTGACATTTTCATTTTAGTTGTCTTACAAAGGCGGTCCACTTAATGTACCTACCAGATGTACGGCGGCCCACTTAATGTACTACCTCTAGGCGAGATTATTAAAAAAAAACATTAAGATAATAGGGACAATAAAAATAAATAATGCATTAGATTGATGGTACGTATCAAAACAATGTCGTCGTTCCATTCCGCGCCATCCTTGAAACACAAGGCTCGGACTGAGCTTGCTACAGGATGTTTCAAACTACGTCATGCGTCGTGCATGTATGATAATTAATAAAATTTTCATTTTTTTAATAATTTAAATGTTCATAAATTATTATTTTTTCATCATCATTGGTCATTGAATAGATGAAGTGGGCTGTCGTTGTAAGACGACTAAAAGTGCACCGTGTATTATATTACATATATCTAGCCGGAACTCCACTTGTGGGCAGAGGCCTCCACTATTTCCACCGCTCCCGCTTTTTAATTAATTTGCGTATGCGTTAAGTTTCAACAAAATTGGCTCAGCCATTTCCAAGAAGAAGAACTTGAATGTTTGTATGATTCACCGAAAATAGTAAACTCCCTCAAGATCGACAAAAATATTTGCATCACAGAAACAGCAAAAATAAAACTTAGTTACAAAGAAGCTAAAACGAAGCCGAGACAAGTCTACCTGCATCCCGGTACTGTCGTCAAACAAAAGCCCGTCGGCCTTGCAAACCCCGGGAGTGATATAAATGTGAATCACACAATAGAATGTGGGACGCAGCATTCGCGACGACGGAACAAAAAAATACTGGTCTGCGAAGGGCCGTTTGCTAAGCGTACTTTTATTATTGCATCTCCCTTTTTATACAGTAAGTAGTACAGTCAACCTGTTCATAAAGAAAGGGCGGTTTTGGTAAATTACGTGTTGTCATTGCCGGTTGGCGGTTGATTTTATGAACTCGGTTATGTTTTTTAACCGACTTCAAAAAATGGAGTTTCTTAATTCTGTCGATTTTTTTTGTCAGCTGCCTCAGAACTCCCATCATTTATGAACCGATTTGGAATATTCTTGTTTTGTTTAACCGGCACATATCTGTACCGGGTAGCATGTAGTAAACGAGCAACTATCGAACACAGATGTACGAAGGATGAGGCAAAGGTATTCCATTAAAAAAAAGTCCTTGAAAGTGGTTCTGAGTTTGTAAAGGGATTTGCACGAAATAGTCATGACACGGGACATTTTATCCCGGGAGTATGTTTCCTTGGGATAATTTTCGACATTCACGCGGGCGGAGCCGCGGGCGACAGCTAGTATTTTATCTCTACAAAGAAGATTTTTATTGCTTTCAGGATGCAATGGAGCTGTTTGATAGATTTGACACAGACAAAAGCGGCTCCATCAGCCTCGACGAGTTCCTAGCACACGTTCGTGTAAGTATATTATTTTATCTCTATTCTATTAAACTACTGCTGGGCGAAGTCCTCCCCTTTTACAAAACTAAAAAGGATTTTACAAATATTGTTTTCGGATTTTTAAAATAAAATTTGCACTGTTTCCTTCAAAGTCACTCTCTGCCTGCATCTGTGTTTCCGAACGCATACAACCCTAATCTCTTCAAAATTAGGGTGAACAGGCTTCTTCTGGGTAAGCTCGCTCCATCGTCTACTTTGTCTCTGTCATCTATGACCTAGACTAGAGTCAAGAGCAAATACATATTAAATTAAAAAAAATAAAAATAAAGTCTATTGCCATATCTCATTTCAAACTGTAGGATTTTATTGATTGATCTGTATCACTATAAATGCAAAGAGATTAAGTAAATATAAGTAAATAAATGTTTTCAGCCTCCGATGTCGGATGGTCGCCGGGCGATTGTGGAGCAAGCTTTCAGGAAGCTGGACAAGACCGGAGACGGCGTCATCACCGTCGAGGACATACGAGGAGTCTACGACGTTACTGCACATCCCAGGTAATAAACTTACCCATAATTATTTTCTAGTTTAGTTTCATCGTTCATGTAATGGACGATGAAACTGACGCCCGTAGCATGGTTTTCCTAGCACGTGGACAATAGGGAATATGCTTGAAAAAAATATTTATTATCTGTACACTTTATCTGAAAATATACAAAAATATAATACTAACAGTGAAATTAGAATCAAATTTGATCGAAAAACAAACGAGATATGAATATTTTAAACAAATATATCTGTCTCTCTCGCGGAGACGCCGTTTTCTATGGCCAGCTGCCATAGACGACATAGTATTTGACATCAGTGCACCGTCAGTGGAGACTGGTCATCCCTTAGTAAGCTACTGGCTTATTTTGTATTAATATTTGATACTGAAAATAGTTTTTTCATTCTTTACATTGTTCTTACATATAGAAGCAACAAGGTTAATGTAACCAGGATTTTTGTAAACATAAAATGGTTTAAAAGACTGTCCGTGGAGTTTCTTGCACGTTTTTCTCCATAGACATCTACGCTTTGGAACGTGGAAATAGCTTCATGTTTTTGACGGACTGACTCTGACAATTCAAAAGTACCTGTTATTGTTTATTTGAAATAGATGCTTTGACTTTGACTTTAACAGCCTGGAATCACCAACTGCTAGACCTCCTTTATTTTCTTCCGTACCTCCCGGTTCTGTGCGTGGCTCCCAGATATTTAACTAGCGACTTTAGTGATCAGACCAAACTGAAAACTGGAAATTTTCAAAATACACTCAAAATTTGACGGTGAGATCTCCAGTGTTAACGAATGCGAGTACAGTATTATACATAGAAGGTGCTATCGTATGTCCATAACCCAGACTGGGAAACACGATAGCTTGGTGTCTTCTGAAATTATATTCTGCATTTTTTTGCAATTTCGTCTACTGAGGATATTGAAATTAATATTTTTTTATTTTGTTGTTTAATTAAGCTCGTGGCTAAAGAATAACAGCCGCACGGGTCGATTAAGGTTAAGCAACGCTTGCCAAGGTTGGTATGTAGATGGGTGATCATCTTAACATACCGAGTTTCCTCCGTGCCTCGGAAAGCACGTTAAGTCGTTGGTCCCGGCTGTCATTTGTAGATCTTTGACAGTCGTTACGGATTGTCAGAAGCCAGTAAGTCTAGACCAAACTTGCTAATTCAAGTCGTCATGTCGTTGCCAAGTCTTACCAAGAACTACCGTGTTACCCAGTTAATGGGTTGTGGAGGTCTGGAAGGCAGCTGCTCCACGTAAAATACTGGTATTCAGCCGAGTCCGGTTTGTCTGGAAGCTGACCCTAATATAGTTGGGAAAAGGCAGATGCCTTATTAAAACCAAGCTCGACTTTAAAAATACGCAACAAAGTCCTGAACAACAAACTGGAACAAATCAAACGTCATCTAAAGATACAATCTTAGAACGTAACGTGATTCAAGACGATAAGCCTTTGCGATTGACCCCAGACGGCATCTCTTTGAACGCAACGAAGTCGACGACACAACGTTATATTAGTGTAAGAAACTGTCATCAAAATAAGTTATGTATAATAAGCGATAATAATGTTAATAACATATTAGGGTTTGCTGAAGACACCTTTCCCAAATAAGAAAATCTGTCACTATTGTATGCCAAAGGCGGGTATTATGGAGCTTTTGGCAACATTAGACGTAAAACTTGCAAATTACACTCTTGATGACTTTTGTATGATTTTCCTAGGTGAAAAAGACTTTTTAGTCTCCAAAAATTATGCAGATCTAGTTGATTATATAAAATGTAAACTCGAAAAGTTATCACATACGAATATTATTCTGTGTTGTCCTACCTTTAAATTAAGATGGGACACTAATTTGTTTAATACAAGAATAGAAGCTTTTAATCGACTATTGTACCAAAGTAACCGGGTTTTTAAATATGCATATACTTTTGATACCAACAAACAACTTAAATATTCTCATGAAATGTTTTTTAAGTATACCGGCAAAGTTAACAATATAGCAATGGATAACGTCTTTCTGAACTTGAAACTCTATTTAGAGTTTTTTAAACAGTCAATACATGACAATAACTGTAATTTTAATATGAAGCAAGTATATGCCGATACTGAAAAGTGTCAGTTAAAACCTGGTACTATTCCATATTATTTTAATAAAATGAACCCACCTTCATCTGAAGTTAAATCAAACTACAACACAGTTATTTGCGACAGTGATTTTTTTCGAGCCTAATTTAGAACCAATTGCAATCTGTAAAGACACATCGATGCAAAAAACCAGCTGTTTAAAGATATTTCACCAAAATGTTTGTGGAATAAGTAATAAAAAAATTGAGCTCGAATTATACATTGCAACCACAGGTTTTTATGTGGACTACCTGTGCATAACAGAACATTTTTTAAATGCACAATCTGCTGAAGTATTTAATATTACCAACTATAATTTAGTTTCATACAACACAAGGTCGAAGAAAAAAAGGGGAGGTAGTCTGATTTTAGCACGTACAGATAAAGAATGTGAAAATATTGATGTCGTTAAAAAAATGTATAGATCAGATAGTTTTGAAATATGTGGGGTTAAAGATCTTGAAACAGGGTTATATCTGTGTTGTTGCTATAGAAGTCCTTATGATAAAAATTTTGAGAGTTTTATATCTAGCTTAGAAAAATTGTTGGAACATTTTATCAACAAGAAGTGTATCATATGTGGTGATTATAATATTGACGTACTTGTTGAGAGTAAGAAATCTGTTGAATTTATAAGTATTTTGACATGTTATAATTTTCGGTACCTAATAAATGCTCCTACTTTTATTCGGAACAATGCGCGTTCATGTTTGGACAACATAATTACAAATCTTGCTGATGATGACATAGATCAGTGTTTTGTTGACCATAATGGCTTGGCAGACGGTCATGGTGGACTATTCTGTAATGCAGTTCTTGACAAAGTCAATAGAAAATCTAAAAATTCTGAACAAACGATAATAATAAAAAAAAGAATATTTAATCACAGAAATAGTGTCGCCTTCAAGAATTGTATTAGTAATCAAAATTGGACCAATATGGGAATAAACAGTTTTATAAATTGCCTTGGTAAAGCATTCAAGGATTGTTATCGAAAGAAGTCAATCAGAATAAATCCATTTAAAAACACAACAATAAAATGGATAACTAGAGGGGTTAAAGTTTCAAGTAAGATGAAAAGAGTACTATGTTCAGGTACGTTAAATAATACTAGCCTTATAAAATATAAAAACAACTATATTAGAATTTATAGAAGAGTAATTCAGCAAGCCAAAAAAGAGGCCATAATAAATAAATTAAATAATGCTAAAAATATAACTAAACAGACGTGGAAACTGGTTAACGAAAGTACAAAAAAGATGACAAATAGACAATGTAGGCCTTTAAACCTAAAAGTGAACAGTGAATTGATAACTGATCCCCAGCAGGTCACCGATCATTTCATTGACAGTTTTGTGTTCAAATCGTCACTAGGTAGCAACGAAAAGGAAAGGGCAATGTCTTTTCTATTGGAGACGACTAACAGAGTAGAAAGTGATTTGTCTTTCTATGCGACAACACCATTCGAAATAGCAAATATTGTTAGTAAGATGGCCGATAAAAAATCCTGCGGTTTTGACGACTTACCAATTTCAATTCTGAAGGAGAATATAGACTCTTTGGCACTGCCTCTATCTCATTTTTTTAACAAATGTATTAAAGAGTCAGTTTTTCCAGACCAGTTCAAATTGGCTAAAGTAGTTCCAATATTCAAAAAAGGCACAAAGACTGATCCGAAAAACTACCGACCTATATCCCTTTTACCAACCTTATCAAAAGTATTTGAAAAAATTATTAAACATAGACTGATGATACATTTAAATGTAAATAAAGTAATCAATTTAAGACAATTTGGATACCAGAAAGGCGTCGGTTGCTCAGATGCAATAAACACTCTTATAAATGACATAATTAATAAATTAAATAACAAAATGAAAGTGGCTGGGTTATTCATCGACCTCAGCTCTGCTTTTGATACGATAGATTATGAACTATTACTAACAAAACTTGAATATTATGGTATCAGAGGAAAGTCTTTACTACTTTTGAAATCCTACTTACAAAATAGACGAATGTTTGTCGAAATAAAAAGCATCGATGAAACAAATCACGAAGTCGCATACACGTCTAAGATTACAAACATACAACGTGGTGTACCCCAAGGCTCAATTTTAGGACCAATACTTTTTATTATATTCACAAGTGACTTGATAAACTTCATGTATAACGTTCAGCCCGATGTAAGACTCGTTGTCTTTGCAGATGATACAAATATAATAATTGGGGCAAATGATCTAAAAGAATTGACCAAAACTGTAAATAAGTGCCTCGAAAATCTTTGCGATTGGTTTTCAGCCAATAGCCTTTTACTAAATGCTAGTAAAACTAACATTATCTTATTCAAGACTACAACTCGCAATAATGACAATTTAGATGTACAAATCAAAGGAGATAAAATTGAATCAGTAGACAAAGTCAAATTCTTAGGTATTAACATAGATGTAAATTTAAATTGGAAACAAGAGCTAGCTGCTGTTGACTCTTCTATTTCATCAACATGCTATGCACTCAGGAGCCTTAGAGATATTTTGGATCTTAAGCAACTAAAGGCTATATACTATGCACTGGTAGAATCTAGATTGAGATACAGCATCATGCTGTGGGGTAATAGCTACAGTTATAACTGGCAGAAGGCGTTTATCTTACAGAAACGTGCCATAAGGACTATTGTAAGGATTTCACAAAGAGACTCATGCAGAGAGCATTTTGAAGAATTAGAAATTTTAACAGTACCAAGTTTATACATATTAGTTATATTAAATCACTTTGCTAAGTATATTCATCAGTATGAATCACATGAGGAACGTAAAATAAGAGAAAGTACAAGAAGGAAGGAGTTTAAACACAAGATGGCACCAAATTTTAATGTAGCTAAGCATTGCTCCGGGTACCAAGCAGTAGAATTGTTTAACAGGTTACCAACTAATTTAAAGTTATTAATTTATAGCCCTCACCTATTCAAAACCAAATTAAAAGCCTTCTTGTTGGAAAAGTGTTTATACTCAGTGTCAGATTTTATGTCAAATGATAAAAATAATTGATTATAATATTAACATTGAACAAGCTTTTAATTGAATTAATTTTTGACTTCTAGACTTTGACTTTGACTAATCATCTGACATAGCGTACATTTGACATTATATCTGACATACTTTCTGACATTTATTTATTTATAGACATCTTTTAATTGATTGACTTGATGTTTTACTATACTTTAGCTTCAAATTGTTTTGCATGTGACAATTTTACTGTAATTATTATGTACCTAGTGAATATTCTACACAATGTTTATTGTTTGAATAAAAAAAAAAAAAAAAAAAAAAAAGATGATGATGTTGATTAATTATATCTTCTTGTTTCTAGGTACATGAGCGGCGAGGAGACAGCGGACCTTATTCTGAACAAATTCCTCGCCAACTTCGAGTCTGAAGGACAGGTCGATGGCAAAGTAAGACCTAATTAAATATTCTTTATACTTAATTGACCACCTTCCTAAAATAATCACACTACCAACTCGACATTTCACCTCATCTCATTACGCGCCCCTAGGTACTAAGATGAGTCTTCATCATTGGCTCAATCTTCCTATAATATTGATCTTCATTTTCCTGCCCTAATTGCCCCTTGTCTCTTGGGGCTGGCGCAAAATTTTTTGTTCATCCTGCCAAACATGACGCTAAATCTCCCTTTTCTTTCATATCATTCCTCACGTAATGTACCTATCTCTAATTCGACATCAATTTCGACAATAGGGTATTTGATTAAAAAATCTAATTATTCCGTCAAATAGATTTCCAGAAAATATTGGACACGATTTTTTTCTTTTGTCACGTAAACGAAAAATTAAGACAATACAGTGCGTTGAAAACTCGTGTGACGTAACTTATCAGACTGGAAATTGACGTTACAAGCCCCCAGTCCTAATCTTTGATGCGTTTTATCTTAACCTTTTGAACGCAAGAACATAAACGCATCGACGTGCCCCCGACGCAAATTCGCCGTACTTTTTGTCACATATTTGTGACGTTTGGCGTACAGGGCAGGCGCTTGCTTGTCATGTATACGTGACAGTGGCGTTCAGAAGGTAAAAAAATACGTATCCTATATTTCTCGATAATATTACTGACGGTCTAAATAGAATCATACTTTTTAACCCAGGGAACTTCCCTATTCGAGAATGTTCTAAAACCTCCATTTCCAACAGGTGACTTTGGAGGAATTCATGAACTACTACAGCGGCATCAGCGTGTCGATCGACAATGATTGCTACTTCGACCTAATGATGCGCAAAGCATACAAACTGTAACTCTTCGCGACGCGACGCCTGGACGGAAGTACGGACATGCTTCGTATTTTTATGTTAAATGTTATATATCAAACCACACCGAGGGCCTAAGTCACCTCCCTGTCGGAATTCACTATTCATTTTCGAATTCTGATGAACGAACTATAAACCGATTACTCTAGAACAAAAATTATCAATCTGTTTCAAATTTAACGCAAGTCAAGAGCTACCATTGGCTGTTGAAAGCTCATTCAACCAATCACAGCTGTTAACCCGCGTTCGATAATTTGTCACAATTGTTTTAGAAACGGCCTTAGTTGTTCCTCTTAGCTTTATTTTCTAACGAGTCAATTTGATTGTGAAATCAACTCCCAAGACGTTATTATCTAAAAATATAAATACTTTTTTGAATTGTAACGGAAATTTATTTGAGGGTCTATCTGACGATGAAATGTTATGGCTGTTGTATAGTTTTATGTTTTCTGTTATGGTGACGAACATCTTTTAGTTTGGTGCATCCGTCCGTTTGACCGTCCAGACATCACAAAACTTATACCTATTGAGCTCTGCACTCATCTTGATTACCATCTGATGTTCCATAATCATTATTGTTTGCCTTGAATTTAATGTTCTCTTTATGTATCAATGTTTCTACTTATTTATTATGCAATATTACATTGTCAATAACATTTATTATAGTTTTAAACACATTGTTTCGTACATTTGTAGGCTCTTGTATCGCCCCTTAACTCGGCACAATGTATCAAAACGGCATTTGACCTCTTTGTGTGCACCTTTATTTCTAATGTTATTTAATACAGTATTATATTTTTATTTAATAAATAATTATCGTGTGGTATGATATTTATGTTGATTTCATTAAATTATTTTGATTTAAAAATGTTTTTATTACTTCTTTTCCTAACTCTTTCAGGGTAGGTAACTACTAATATGGGCTGTAGAAGTTTGTGTCCTTGGAATTACGGCTTATCCTGTTTCTTGTAAAGTCGTGCTTCGCATACAACTTTCTCAGTTTAGTTCCTACGCTTGTTATTACTAAATCGAAGTGGAAATCGTTTTAGCAATTGCAGTTGCTAAAGTTCATAGCTTGTGTGCTAAGGTCCTCAAAACTGCCATAAGAATTTTTGCCGCGCGTACCTACGTGTTTAGGGTGCTTTTAATAAAATAATAAAAGTGAATATTTTTAAGAAATATCTATACCTATCTATAAAAATGAATCCCTATTTCCCTTGGTCACGTCATCACGCGTGAACGGCTGGACCAATTTCGCTAATTCTTTTTTTGTTGTGTTTGTTATTGACAGGAGAAGGTTCTTATGTAAGAAACAATTGAAAAAAAAATACACATCCGGGCGAAGCCGGGGCGGGCCACTAGTATCCAATACAATTCAATCTTTCGCTACGGTTTTCCACTAATGTCCGTAGAAAGAAGGGAACTCGAGCGTAATCTACATATTTTTTTAAACTTTTGCTACAATTACAATTTCTACCTGGCTTTGCTCGCTTGCGAAGCGATTTTTTTTCATGAGTGAATTGCCTCAAATGAGCATGATACCGGGCCAAGGTATCCTGTGTTATAGTATAAAGTTCATAGCACACATATCAACTCTGAATGGGATCGTTACCGTATCGCCTTTCGCCTCGCCGTCAAACGGGCGTCAACCTAACGTAAGTACGTATCCAAAACGGATCAGCAGCTCCAGTACGTCAACTCGGCTACGGCTAGGCGACACTGCGCTTACGGCTCGCCGACCGCTAGTTGACCTAGCTGGCACCAGATCAGTTTGATCCGAACGAGAAGTGTAGCGCACGATTATGTCCCGGTTCACAATTTTTTTTTTTTTTGATGGGGTCCACTCGCAGTTCAGCACGCTAGGGCTGGTAACTGCTTAACCGGACTATCCTGAACCTGCCTTAAATGAATGAATCTAAGGCCCCCAGGCAGGGCTTACAAACTAAATTAAAACTACATGACCGCTCGCTAGGGCATCCCCTGTGGGATACGGACCTCGGCTAGCGGCGTCATTTTGGGAGGAACAGCAAGGGACAGGCTGGGTCATAACATTAATTGGGGAGTTTAAAACTACTGGTTCAGCGACACGGGCTGGCTCGGTAATCAAAGGTCGGGAAGGATCTTTACGGGGGCGTCGCGACGGGCCCCGGCGGCGGGGTCGGAATACGGAACGCGGTCTGTTTTTGTGTTTTCTAAGAGTGCTGGTTTCCCTACGGCTCTCTTGAATCTGGGTGATGGCGTCGTCGGGTTCGACGAGGGTATGCCGCGGGCGGCGAGTCCTACTGATCTGTGAGGGAGTGTATCGGGTAGCCGATGCGATAAGGGGATTTTGGTGTTTTGAAGCAGTTTCGATGAAACGCTGCGATAGTCGTTTCATGAACTGCTTCACTGTCGGGATTTTGAGGTCGACATGGAGTCGTTCGTTCCTAATGAACCACGGGGCGCCCGTGGCCTTTCGGAGAAATCGATTTTGGACTACTTGCATCCTATGGATATGATGCGACTTTGCGTGCGCGAAGGTGGCGCACGCATACGTCATTATGGGGCGTATGCACGTCGTGAAGATGCGCAGTTTACATCTTAGGGACAGCTTGCTGCGTGCATTCAGCATGGAGTGGAGCCTACCGAGAGCGAAAGAGGCACGCGAGCGTACCTTCTTTATGTGCTCACCGAATGTAAGTTGTCGGTCAAGGATCACGCTAGATATTTGGCTTGCTTCTCCCAAGGGATCGGCTTACCAAACATGGTCATCGGGCTGGGAGTGGGTCTGGAGAAACGGCCTCGCGTATTGTCAAACAAAACCGTTTGGCTTTTCTCGGGGTTAACTTCGATCCTCCACTTTCGGAACCAGACGCCTAGGGCGTTGGCCGATTGTTGGAGGACTCGAGCTATGCACTGTTCGCTTCTGCCGGAGCGATATATGGCCGTATCGTCGGCGAACAGGGCTAAGTGCGTCCCGGGGAAGGTCGGGATGTCGCTGGTGTATAGCGTGAAAGCTAGAGGCGAGAGCACACTGCCTTGGGGCACTCCAGCGCGAACGGGATGGGGGGCTGAAAGCGCACCCTCGATACGGTATCGAAAGGTGCGGTTCGACAAATAGTCTCGTAAGATGAGCACGAGACGATCTGGCACACCGAGTTGATATAGCTTGTATATCAGACCGTTGTGCCAGATCTTGTCAAAAGCTTTCGCCACGTCGAAGAACAGGGCTCCTGTCACTTGGCCGCGTTGGAAGCCGTCGCTGATATGCTCAACGATGCGGAAGACCTGTTGGGCGCAAGAATGGTTGGCTCTAAAGCCGAACTGCTCGGGGGGAATCTCTTGGCCTCGACAAAGTCCTTGAGTCGCTTATAAATAAGTAGACCTTGCCTAGGCCGCTGAGCAAACTGATGGGACGATAGCTGGTCGGGGAGGACTTGGGCTTCCCTGGTTTAGGGATACCGATAACGGTAGCCCCTTTCCACGATTGTGGAAACATGTTGTTGGACAGACCGCCATTGAAGATGGCTGTCATCAACATTATCAGGGAGGCGGGAAAGAGACGGATCACCCTGTTGGTGATGCCATCGGACCCAGGGGCTTTCCTGGGTTTGAGTTTGCCTATGATCTCCTTTACCTCGTCTGGAGTGACGGGGGGCAGGGGGTCATCGGGGTCCTCAACGGGGGGGATGGAAGCTCTACGTTCGACTTCAGCATCCACCATGCGAAGGTGAGCTTGGTCTACTGGTAGAGAACTGGGAGTGCATTNGGGTAGAGAGCTGGGAGTGCATTGTGCCTCCAGGCTGTCGGCTAGGCATTCGGCTTTCTCGTCGTCGTCGAAGGCGACGGTGTTGTCTGGGCGTGTGAGGGGTGGCAATGAGGTGACCTCAGCAGATCGTAATTTCTTCTGAAGTTTCCAGAATGCCAAGTGGTTGGGTTCGAGGTCGCCCAGCATCTTATCCCAGTCAGCGTTACGCAGTTCATTAATGCGATTACTTACTTTACACTGTAAGTAGCGCATGTGAAGTTTGTTACTCTGACAGGGGAAGGCGCTGTAGGCACGGACAGCCGCGTTCTTCTCCGTCTACAGGTCACGCACATCGTCCGGGAGCTTCCAGCGATGATCGCTCACCGCCGGAGTCTCCCTCGAACACTCGTTCAAGACGTATTGCACGTGATCCGTGAGAGAGTCGATCGCAGCCGTCGTGTCGGCGGCGGTCTCGATGAGGTCGGGGATCTTGTCCAAGTGAGGTGACTTTGTGTCTTTCAGCATTTCGCTTACTCGACTCCAGTCAGTGATCACTCGGGTCGGGGGGGGTTGTGCGGGGTCCATGGGTCCCGATCTAGGAGCGAACTCCATGACCGCGGGCCGATGGTCCGAGTTGAGCTCGTCGATCGCTTCCACAGAATGCAACCGTAAGTTGACATTCTTAAGGAGAGCTACGTCGAGTACGTCGGGGCGGTGAGTGGGATCGTGAGGGTA